>OU612047.1:75852788-76122189 GCA_914767935.1 Coremacera marginata
TTTCAAGTTTCATTTAATTAATTTAATTTGAATAAATTTTTCATTTAATCCAATTTTTATTTTCAAATAAATTGGATTAAATGGAGTTTAATGTTACATTTTTTAGCTTTAGATAAGTTCTTAATTATCTGAATTTAATCGAACTTATTGTAATTTTAAAAAAATTGCAACAAATAAACTTTTTTTTACCACATTGCTTGCATGCATTTATTTCTATATGAAAATATTGAGTATGAAAATGATTTTTTTTCCAATATTTCTATATATTTGTAATTACCTACTAAGTTATAGCAGCAAATTTATAAAAAAAAAGAAAAAAAAATGCGCCGCCTCCGGACTTCGAACCCGGGCACTTTTATTACAAGGAAAATACGTTAACCAGTGTCCGCCACAACTTAACAAATAACAGCAATTTTGATGAAATCAAATCAAAATTTTCCTAACAAACATTATTGTTATTATTTTTTATAATATTTATATATTTAATAATATATAATAATATTATATTTAATAATATTATAAATAATAATATTTATATAATAATAAATATAAATTTTTAAGTTATGTGTTTATATAACTCCAATAATTTTTTCAATTATTAAAGGTTATATTTTATCGAGCTCAAGGTCAATGTTGCTTTCCGAAGAAAACAACTGAAGGAACAACAACCAACAACAACAATACTTTATAGAGTATCAATCACATAGCAGACTAGACAGCTGTTTCGTTGGCCGCTACACCAACTCATCAGTAGCCTTTTATCGTGATTCTTGCTGTGATCCACTAAGCTCTTAATTTTCTACTTGTTTCACGAATGCAATTAGTAAATTACCCTGAATTGCGGTACGAGAACACAAATGATATGAAAGCAGCTTAAAGTTCTTCTAATTTGTGAAGCATACCTTCAGGGAAAGTATGTTCTATTATTCGAAGATAGATCAAAGCTTTTTCTATAGTGGTTTACATAGATATGATTATATAATTTTTTTATTCCTTGATACAAAAAACGAAAATAATTTTGAGGAATAAATATCCCCCTTAATCAGAGAATAGAGCGGAGATTTCCGTTTTACGGTTATTTTACGGTGAGGCTACCAACCTCACGCAACCCTCCACACTTTCACATCCGGGCTTGAGACCGGCAATGGCGGTGTTACAATTATTATATAATAATAAATTAATCATATAATATTAAATTCATTATATAAAATTCCATTAATTATATAATAATTACTTCATCAAAATTCATTTCTTTTTACATTCATGTGTGGATTGCACGTTTGTTATTTTAAATAAATCACACTCTCAGAAAAAAATCTTTATTTTAACGATAATTGTTGATTTTTTAAAATATCACAAAATAAATGTCAAAACCCGTTTAATATAAAATGTATTTTAAATATGCATTCAACAAACAAATTCATTGTCAAAATGTAAAATTTAATGTTTTCAATTGAAATACAAATTCAAAATTTTAATAAAAAAAATTATTGTCGTGTATATAAAATCACAGTAGAAAAAGAAAAAAATTAATTGCTAAAATATAAAATTCACTCCCTTTATATAAACTCACTATATAAATTAAATGAGTTAACATAAAAACTCAATGTCGAAAAAGACAAAACAAATTGTTAAATAATAAACTTTAATTTCTCCATTTGAAGTAGGAATTAAAAAATTTTAA
The DNA here is from genome assembly GCA_914767935.1 of Coremacera marginata. Lineage (NCBI taxonomy): Eukaryota > Metazoa > Arthropoda > Insecta > Diptera > Sciomyzidae > Coremacera > Coremacera marginata. The sequence continues at coordinate 75,854,473 of OU612047.1, forward strand.
TATAAAAACTGTCATATATTTAAGCTAAGTACCTGTCGAACAGGAAAACAAAATCAATTGTACGAAAATCTCATTTCACCATTTGAAATAGAAATTTAAAAATTTTAATATAAAAAATAATGTCATATTTATAAAGTTACTGTCAAAAACAAAAAAAAATAATCGTCAAAAAATTTAATATTTCCATTTCAAAAAAATAAAATTTTATAATTAGAAATTCAATCTTTTTCTTCTGTTTGTGCAATAATGTTTTAGAATTTAAGAAAGTCTTGTACTGTTGGCATGTATATTTTAGAGGCAACAAAGTAAGTATGTACAGTAGAGTGGTCACATGACAGAGGTGAGCTGTGAAATTTTCTGGAAAAAATATTGATAATTAAAGGTGCATCAAGCGACCACTATATTAGACATCTGACTTATATAGGAAAATAGGAAAAGTCGGATTTAAATTATCAAAGTTATGATTTTACGATCTCAACTTATGATGTGTACAGCAATAACAATAAAATGTAGTTGGTCTAGCTGCCGATGTGCTGGGTGGCAACTAGACCAATTGAATTTATTAGATACTTTTGTTAGTATGTAAATAAAATAGATGTATGTAGAATGAAAATAGTTTTAACATAAAACAATTAAATTTCTTTAGATTATTAGAAAAATCCAAATTTTTTGTTCTATTAGAAAAATCGCAAAAATACAACCTTAAAAAAAAATTGAATGAAATGTAATGAAAATATTTTCTAAAACTATACCTAATACAGACACAAAAAATGGTGCGATTACGTTTAATAATTTGGTCGCTACGAAATTGTTTGCCTTTTTGGAAATTTCGAGTTTGAATATTTTTACGAAAAAAATTCCCAAAAATCGAAAAATGAAAATTTTTAAAAATGCAAACAAGAAATGCTCTAAGAACAGTTTCGAGCTACTTTGTGCAAAAAATTAAAAAAACCGAAAATCGGATAAAATAGTTATAGCTGTTGCAATACAAATACAAATTTAAAAATTTATTCATTTTAAAGATGGTAAAATTTGCCAACATTTTGTCCTTGGGTGCACTTGAATCTATCCAGAAATAAAGAAGTTACAGCCATTTTTCTATAACTTCAATCCTCAAAATAGACAAAATCGCAAAAATATCATTTTTGGCGATTGATAAAATCCACCCAAAAAAATGGCAAACAAACAGCAGCAAAAAAAAAACCTAGCCGACAACAGAAACAAAAATCAGCCAAAAAAAAGTAAACAAGCAAGGCAGCCGTCAGCTCAGAATTCTAAAGAAAAAAAATCTGTAAAATACTTCTCGTCAACATTGCTGAGAGTATTGATATTGATAGCTTGTGCTCTATCAACAATTTGTAGCACTCTATCAACAAACTCTAGCAACATAACCTCGCAGTTTTTTTTTAATTATATAAAAAATTTCCTATTTGACCTAAAAAAATTAAAAACCAAGAAATTCGGAAAAAAAGCATTTATTTTCTTACATATCCTGAAAATAATATCTAATATCTGAAATATCTAATTGTGTTATTGAAATAAATCCATGCAAGCCTGTCCAGCCAAAAATGTGAAAATGTATTTCAATAACACAAAAACCAGTCAAACCAGTATAGAATACAATAATGTAAAAAGTAAACATTGTGCAGAATTTATTATAAAAACCAGTCAAACCAGTTTCAGCCAGTGTATAGAATCTGACAACAACAACGGCGACTGCACAAATACCGGCAGAAATGTTTTCGAATATCACATTTCGAAAACACTTCCCCAAGAGTCTTATTTGTATGCTTAATTTTGATCGAGTAAAATTGAGTGAGCGAATAAGATTCTCTTGCTTTAATATAAATACTCTTTGCAGCAAGAAACTATGATCAAGGTTCATTAATATAAGTTAAGTCACTTGAGAGAAAGCACTCTTTTTCCGCCTTTGCTCGAACTGTCAAAGTAGCTGTTAGCTAAAAATTGTACAGATTCAGGTTTTTTTTTTCTTGATTTCCTTTTATCCATTCTGACAGTTCGACCGAGCTTCTCTCAAGTGACTTAACCTAGAGTCGCTTAGTGCCCTCATGCGTCAGCGAATGGTGCAAGATGAGAATGCCGGCTAGTTGTCAAAACGACGAATTTCGTAGAAATTGCAAACGAAGTAAATATGAAATGTTTCCAAATTGTAAACTGTGCTGTCGCGTGTGTTGCATTTGTGATAACAGTACGTTTAAAAAGTACATAGGATGACACAAAGATGGCGTTCCTAGATTTTTTTCCATATGATTTTTATTTAGTACCAACCTTCAAACGATACGTATAAAAATTTGACAACAATCTGACAATTGATTCGTGAGTTATAGCATTTTGTGTGCAACTATTGTTATTGAAAAGACAGTCCGCTGAGTGGACAGCAGGCGACGAACCGAATCCAAAGCGAGCAAAGACCCAACAGTCGGCTTGTAAGGTGATGCGAAAGGAATAATATTCATCGACTATCTCCAAAAAGGAACCACCATCAACAGCGACTATTACTGTGCACTTTTGGATCGATTGAAGGCTAAAATCAACAAGAAACGGCCCCATTTGCAAAAGGAAGAAGTGTTGTTTCACCAAGACAATGCACCGTGTCACAAATCGATGAAAACGATGGCAAAATTGAATGAATTGGGCTTCGAATTGCTTACCCATCCACCGTATTCTCCAGATTTAGTCCCCAGCGACTTTTTCCTGTTTTCAGATCTCAAGAGAATGCTTGTTGAAAAGAAATTCAAGTCCAATGATGAAATAATCGCTGAAACTGAGGCCTATTTTGACGAAAAAGAGAAATCGTACTATAAAAGTGGTATCGAAAAGCTGGAATATTGCTATACTCGTTGTATCGCTCTCGAAGGCAACTCGAAGGCAACGAAGGCAAATTTTGTTTTTTTCTTACTTATCCTACGGACTTATTGAATGACCTGTTAATTTGAGTGTGTTACCAACCCGGAATCGCTCGTTGGACAATTGACAACGAGACGAGAGACATATTTATGGATACTCGGCTAATGGGTTTCGGCTTCTCTCGAGTTGATACAAAAAAAAATAAAATCAAAATCTTACACAAATTTCAACACTCCTAGCAAACAAGATCTCAATTGGCACACAAAGACATTTAACAACTTTAAGTGCGGGTATCTAGATGTTAAAATACCCTAGGTCTGCCCACCCCAAACAAATTCCAGATTTGTCCTTTGTCATTGCTCGACCAATTACTTGCAACAACCCCTATCTTCAAATTGATTAACAAAAATCCCAATTATGCTCATATCTCTCATATGACCTCTCTCTTCTTTCGATAAAAAAACTTATCTTTTCATATTGAAATCAGATATACTCAATGGCCAAATAACTAAAAAAAAAACAATTTGTTAAACATCAACTTAATACTAACACAATGAAATAGCACATCATGGTTATTAGTAATATAAATGAATTAATACTTGTTTTATGTAATAAAACAAAAAAGTGGTGCCATATTTATCGAAGTACATTAAGGTTAATTACAAAAAAAAAAACAAGTACTAAAAAAAATTAAGAATTCAATTCAAAATTATATAAAAAAAGTAAAAAATTAAAAAAAACTTACTTAACTTACTAAACTTACTTAAGTACTAACAAAAGAATTTAGTACATGTATGAAATATTCCTCACTATTCCAACTTGAGTAAAATTAAATAAAATTAAAACTTACATTTTATAATCCTTTTTTTTAAAGGATTTCTGCTCCTGAAAATTGCAATTATTCAAAAAATCTTTAAATCAATGCCTTTGCAAACATCCTTCCTTGAGCGCTCAAAGTTGGTTTGATGAATTCATTCAGGATATACTAATGGTGTTGGAAATTAATAAAAAGAAATTGGATTAGTTAGGACAAAATATGATAACATACTACATCATACTAAACTATAAGTAGCACTAAAATAAAATGATGAAAACAAGAAAAAATTAAGTTTAAATAAGTTTTTATGGTATAAATGAATTTATATTATATGTAGCTTAGACAAATTTATGCTGGACGATTATCCGGCAACTGCTTATTGACTTTGAGTCTTTGTAAATTTAAAAATGATCTTCTGTTTGTGGTTCTTTTCTGTTTCTGATCAGTAAATAGTTTTTTGTTTCCAAGCAGCATCAGAGCTTCTGTTCGTGCTCAGTAGCAGAGGGACTGCAGTTTGCAGCGACTTTAACCCAGCGCTGTGCTCACGCTGCCTGCAATCACGTGGATAACTGAATTCTGTTAAGATTTCCGATAATCTGTTAAATATTTTCGTTTCTTTTATTGAATGATATGCTCATCTTTTATAATAATTAAATTAAACACTGCAGCAGTACAAATTCTTATAACAAAAAAATGGTGTATGGTGAAATTTGGCAATATTTATATTGATTGAATTTGCGATTTTTTTTTTTATAACAGGAAATCTCCAATTTACAGAATATGTTGCCTTTTCACAATTCAACAATAATTATTAATTAATTAAGTTTAATACACGCTAAAGAAAAATCTTATTTTTCGTAGTTAAAAATTGCTCATCTATTTTCCGAATGAAAATTATTTTTACAAAGCTTGCTTGAGAAAAAAAAAATGTCTAAGCTTGCTTGAATGTGAAATAAAAATTCAAAGAAGAGCAAAGTGTTTTAAAGCAAGTACTTTCTACTACAAGTGAAAATGTTATAACAATAATGTTGTAAAAACTATGAAATGTGGAAGACGTCGTAAATTTGCAAGAAAATTTTTAGTTATCTAACCTAAAATCAACTGCGAAACGTGAAAACAAAGAAACTCGAGATGAACTGACAACTGATTTTGACAACTAGCCGGCATTCTCTCTGCTGTCTACTTCATTCTTCTCCGAGTCGGCTCTAACTTATAATTCTGCCATGGATTTCATTATCCGATTTCGGTTGGATACTCATTTCAGTTCTCTGGTGTGAATAGCCCCAATGTTTAGAATTCGGAAGTCCCTTAAGTGGGGTGAAAGTCACATTTCCCACAGAGTTGACTTGACTTAATGAGAATATTAACACATTTTTAGTTAAGAAATAATTTTAAAGTAGTATTTTGTGTTGGCAACTAAGGCATTAAGCTCTGAGCTTACACAAAAGCGTTTGTGCTTTTGTGTGAAAGCTAATTAAAATGTGCACTAATGATTCCTCAAACTTTTAAATGACTTACTAATACAAAACAGCTGTTTTTTCACAACAAGTGAAAAGCTTCCGAAGTGACCGAATATCAATGATTAAATTGTATTGAAAAAAGACTCAAAAAACCAAAACTATCAAACTCGTGCCGGTAACAAGTTCTTCATACATACTAGCAGCTTAAGGGGTTTCACATGAGAATGGAGCAAACTAGTAGTCTAACTATCTGCCAACAGGGAGGAAGTCTCCAGACTATTTGTTAAATAGTTTCAAAGAGTTTTCAAGTTTGCCAATCGTTTAAAATGAGTTACATGCAAGTTTTCTCAAGTAAACTTCCTAGACATAGTTTAAGTAAACTCAACCGACATAGTTTAAGTACCAGCTTGCGTTGCTTCTCAGCAGCGATTTCGGACAAACAAGAGTGAGTATTGCAGCAGAAAGGAGAGAATGACTGGTTTAAATATCGTTGAACTAAATCGCTCTAATTCGGATTCGAGTCTGCTAGAGTGTGCGTATATATAATTGTATGGACAAAAATGCATAAGTTACAAGTATGCAAGTGATTAGATATCGAATTAAGAGAGAGCCGACAGAACAAAATATTAATGCAAAGTACTAGAAGATTGCTCGAAAAAGAAGAGTTTTACTTAGCTACGCAACACTCTGCTGTTTATATTGCAAATACATATGTATATAGAAGCCAATCTATATAAATTCTTTTGTTTTCAATAATATGTGATAAATAAGTTTTGATAATTCAAAGCTCATTAATTATCGTAGCTACTGTCATTGGTATATTTTGTGTTTCTTATTAACGTTTGGTTAATTATAAACTTAGTCGCATGCAAACTAAACAAGCTAAAATAGGGTTTGCCAGTATTTTGCCAACCTAAATTCTTAAATAATCTCTTCATCCCATGACGAAAATATAAAATCCCTCGTGCGAATCTTAATAGCCCACAAGTAATTGAAAAATCCTACAAAAATTAAAAGCGCACGGACCATCCCATAGTGATTAAACAATTTCAAATGAAATTAGGCCCCAAGCATTTCTATACAAAACAACAACACTAATATTTGGGGCATTATTTCCTATTTTGGGGATTTATTGCATTTTTTAAAAATGAGGCACTATTTCATAATGGAATAAAGCCCCAAATGTAAAATAGAGTAAGGCCCAAATAATTTATTTAAGAAATAATAGCCTGAATATATTATGTGGTATTTTTCGTTGGGGTGAAACAGCACCTCAAAATTTTCAAAACTCATCAATTTTTGTTATTTAATAAAGTAATTATGCTATGTATAAGTGCAAATAGAGTAAAAAAATAAAATTATTCAAAACAAGATTTACTCTCTCACATTGCATGACATTTCATTTTCAAAACTTATCAATTTTTGTTATTTAATAAAAGTAATTATGTTATTTATAAGTGCAAATAGAGTAAAAAAATAAAATTATTCAAAAAAAAGATTCATTCTCTCACATTGCATGACATTTCATGTAATCTTTGATGGTTTATTTATTTATTTATTTATTGGCCAAATAAGGCAACTTACTTATTCTAACTTAATTTAAATTTTTTTTTTTTATTTTATTTCATCTCCCCTTTCCTTGTTTTGGCGTAATCCGCCCACATAAATGACATGATTTCACGAACACGTCAAAAAGGAGGGGCAGAAAGAAAATCTATATATCTATATATCTATATCTATACTATTAATAAATCTGTAGCCACTTTTTATGTTCACTCATCACGTTTAAACGACAACTCAGATTTTTATAAAATTTTGTACACATATTTATAGGTCAGCAGAGAGTGCAATAGGATACTTTATTTTAACCCATTAACAACCAATGTTACTATATGGAAACATATGCGTCTCGAATTTTCATTAAATACTGCATAATATTTCAAAAGTTTTAGTGAAATATTAGTTTAAAAAAAGTAAAATTAGCATGCAATAATAACTTATTTCTGCTCAAAGGCATACATAGTTTTCACCAAAATGTTGCTTCAAGTCTAAAAATGTCTGTTTTTTATGGTTTTCTTTCGGCCCTAATGGATTAAATTGCACTTCGGTTAAACGAGAACAAAATCAATAAACGCTTTTAAATTTCCTTCAATTTGATACCAAAATCATGTATGTAGTTTGAAAACTGTGAAAAATTTTAGTACCAAATCTTTTTAGTATTAATTATAAGCTGAGAATGAGAGAAAAACGACTTGAAATTCACACTTTTAGCTTTGAAGGCAAATATTTCAGTCAGTTTGCAATGGATTTCAATAATTTTTTTTGAAAAATGTTGTTTGTTAAAATATCCTTCAAACATAAGTTGAAATTTTTACTAAACCAAAGTATTAATATTTTTAAAAATTTTCTTAAAAAATGTTCAAAAATTTTTAGTTTAAGCCAAAAAATTGGATAAAAGTTGTTTTTGTTGTAAAAAAAATTAAATCCAAAATTTAGGTTTTCGATTTCCTATCAGATGATATAACAATCTTAAGGTTAATAATTTGTAGTATTACTTAAACAATAAAAAATCGTTTTGGTAGCGAAAAATCAAGCCTACCCACTATCAATTTTTGAATGAAAACTTTTTGAAAACCCGGCGAAGCGGCGGGTTTAAGCTAGTTAAAAATAAGAGTAAAAGGTACTTACATACTAGAAAGAGGAGAAGAAAAGAGAGAAGATAAGATGCTCGGTTAACTAGGAAGAGAGAGAGACTTGGATAGTACTTATTTCCAACAAATTTAGAGAGGGCATGCTTAACTGTGGTATACATACGGGTAACTAACCTATAGGAACAAACTAACTTGTTTTTAAAAACAACTAATTAAAAAACTAATTTAAAAAAAATACTTTGAATTATATTAAGGCGGGATCCACTTCAATTCTAAATAGTTTTTATTGCATTATATATGAAATAATTGAAATACTACTTAAAAACAAGTGGTTGAAACTACTTTGAATTATATTAAGGGGGCAACTACTCTGATTTTGACATGTTTTAATTGCAAATTTTTATTAGATTACAAGTTTATATGCATTTAACCATGTTATTTCATCATATATTAATAACTTTAAGCTTCACTAACATTTTGTTTCAAAAAGACATATTTTTTATTTACGACATTGAGCTGCAAGACAGACGTGGTAAACACACTTTAAAACTAATAAACTGCCTCTAAGCTCTGTGAAACGATTAAAAATTCTTTATTATTTAAGATATTCAAATTTCAAACTGGTACTGTTTAGCAAACATTGCACAATTTGGACTCCGTACGGAATTTGATGCATTGCTTAACCATTCAGCAAACACCTCATCACTTCAACAGTAAAGACGCACGCCTTTCCCTACGTAGCATCGAGTCTGCTCCATCACTTCATTGCGATTGACACTTAAAAGAAGCACTAAGCAAAATATCGTTGTGTCCATCGACCATGATTGATGGTTGCAAAGCGTGGAAAATCCCGCTGACACGCTTGTTTAGCTCATATTTTTAAATGAAGCATTAAAAAGCTGGCTCGTGTTAAATAACAGGCGCAGTATCCACACAATTCCGATCAATTGGATCGGCACCTTCGCTCATGTACCCAGGCGGTGGCGTGCCCGTTTTTGTAAACTGCTTCCGTGGTAGGCATGCTCACATATAAGCGCAGAGTTCCTCCAGCTTCTGGAACTATCACCTGTTGAAAGCAGAAATAGTCCAATGAAGAAAGGAATAATGAAATTCTATCTACCATCGCAGCTTACTTCTCTTGCGCTCCTTGAATGTAATTACTAGTCCTTTTTTGAATTAACTGGCAATGAAGCTTGGCATGAATCACTTTTGAATTATTTTAAAATCAATTAAAACACCACAAAGAACGACATTTCACAATTTTCCATTAAAAAACTCTGATCACTTTTAACTTTGTTTACATTGTGCTTTCTGATTTTATATTTCAGAATTTATTTGTGTCGGCCAGGCATGATTTTTTTGGCATGATTTATGTATTTTTCAAAACAGGAATATTAAATAGTTTTCAATTGGTTATTTTAAAGTAATTAAAAAAATAATTTAAATTTAACTAGTTTAACAAGTAGTTGAAAATATATGCAGACGAAAGTCAATTGACTTATTTAGCGGACATCACCATACAAAATATGTTAGTTCGTTCTATGGAACAAAGTCAGAATTTCAACTAGTTGTGGTTGACAAAAAACTACTTTTCAACTACTTTTAAATTAGTTGATTTTCCTACAGGGTATATACAGCTAATTTAACTTAAGCCTGAGTTAATTTTGGTTAACGAGGAACTTAGACAGGGTTTGCTTGAAAGAGGATTTGGACATGGAAGGTGAGAAGTATACGGAAACTTTATTGAATTCTCTACAGCATCGATTGATGGGTTCATTGTTTGCGTATGTAGTTTGGTGCTGATATTCAGTTAACAGCCGAGTATGCCTAGTACGTCTTATTGGTTCGTTGAGGCATATCATACTAGAAATATATTCACTGTCAATAGCACCATTAATAACATCGAATGTGAAACATGAGCCCAATAATGTTCTTCTAGATGATAATGGCATCAAATTTAAAAGGCTGAGTCATTCATATGAAGGAAGGCTATTATAATCACGGGGGTTGTACATGTCTCTTAACGTGTACAGTAAGAATTGCTTTTGAATAGACTCGATTCTTTCGCTATGGGAATCGAAGGACGGACTCCAAATTATGCAGGCATATTCAAGTATTGGCCGCACTAACGCACAGTATAAGGATGTAGTGACCCAAATATTCCTGAATTCATTTGCTCGCCTTTTTATAAAACCAAGCTGTTTGCTGGCTCTGGAAAAAATTTTTTCATAGTGCAAATTAAAGCGCATCTTGCAATCCAAGACTACTCCAAGATCCACTACATGATTGACTCTTTTAAGCTCGGTACTATTGAGGTGGTAGGTATGTAGTGCCATGTTGTTCTTACGAGAAAAACTAATAACATTGCATTTAATAATAATAAGATGCAGTTTATTTTGGATACACCATTGCTCAAGAGACAACAGTTTTGACTGTAAAAAATTTGCATCTATCTCTGATTTGATTGCATAGTACATTTTTAAATCATCTGCATACATAAGGTGTGGGATATCGTTCAGGACTTCTGACAAGTCTGATATAAATATGTTAAAAAGAAGAGGACCAAGGTGGCCTTGCGGAACTCCTAAGGAGGCTGCAATTTTTTTTGACAAAATTCCTTGGAATTTAACAAACTGGGATCTGCCGTCGAGATATGATTTTAGCCAACTTAGTATGGAGTTTTTCTAATTTACATGTTAGCATGCTGTGATCAACTCTACCGAAGTTTACTGAAATCTGTATAAACAGCATTTATTTGGTGCCCTTTTTCCATATTTATTAAAACATCCGATACCATGATCATGAGATTGGATGTTGTAGATCGTCCCTTACGGAAGCCGTGTTGCTGCTCATTTAGACGTGGGTTGATTATTCTTGTTAGCTTATCACAAACATTTTTTCAAAAAGTTTTGGAATGGCTTATAAAATTGTTATGCCTCTATCATTTTCAACAGATCTTTTATCTCCACTCTTGTAAATTGGTGTTAGATGGGATGATTTCCAATATGAAGGAAATGTCCTACAAGACAGTGATTCGTTAAAAATTATGTATAACGGCAGAAGTAGTTGGTCTAAACATCGCACCAGAAGCTTGTAGGAATAAGGCCCGGTCCAGGTCCCTTAAATAAATCCAGTTCTTTTATAGCATTAGAAATCTCTTCCTGCGTTAAATTTATACTATCCACCACAATATTTGAGCTGGGAGAAGAGGCTTCAAATTGGGTAGTAGATTGACAAAAGACCTCCTTAAAATGATCCGCATATAAGTTGCTGATTTCATGAGGGTTGGACGAATTGACAATACCTTTACCGAATTGACAATACCACGCTTAAAAGATTTTTGGCATCACGGGATCTCTTACGAGTAGGAGTAGTCAGAGGATTCGATGGAAAACACTGTTAATACAGATTTGTCAAAATAGGATTGAAAAAAGGGTGCAAAAGACCCTTTGATAGGATTGAAAACAGAATTATTTTACTAGTCAAGAAAAGAAACAACTTACAGACATATTTGAAACGAAAATGCTCGAAAAAGAAAACAAATTCAAAAGTGCAAAACCAAGGTACGTAACAGTGATCTGCAACGGATAGCTTTTTTGCGACTCTGAGCAAAGAGTATATATATTAAAGCAAGAGAATCTAATTCGCTCACTCAATTTTACTCGCTCAAAATTCAGCATACAAATAAGACTCTTGGGGAAGTGTTTTCGAAATGTGATATTCGAAAACATTTCTGCCGGTATTTGTGGAGTCGCCGTTGTTGTTGTCAGATTCTATAAACTGGCTGAAACTGGTTTGACTGGTTTTTATAATAAATTCTGCACAATGTTTACGTTTTGCATTATTATATTCTATACTGGTTTGACTGGTTTTTGTGTTATTGATATAAATTTTCACAATGTTTACATTTTTGGCTGGACGGGCTTGCATGAATTTATTTCAATAACACAATTAGATATTTCAGATATTAGATATTATTTTCAGGATATGTATGAAAATAAATGCTTTTTTCCGAATTTCTTTGTTTTTAATTTTTTTAGGTCAAATAGGAAATTTTTCATATAATATAGGAATATATTATTTTTAGGATTTGTATGAAAATAAATGATTTTTTTCAGAATTTCTTTTTTTTTACTAAATTTACTTATTTATTTTCTATCTCTATGTTCTAGTTTCAATTTTGAAACTATGTAACTAAACTAACTAAACGAATAAATACGAATAAAACGCTGAAATGAACGTGTTGTAAGGAAAATATTCAAGCACGTATAAAATACAAATTTGTTTCAACTACCGAATTAGATATTTTCAACTTTCAAAGGTTTTCAATTAACTTGCAGGTATTTAATTGACAAATTGAAGTATTGAAATATGAAAAATAACAAATGTTGACAAAAATTACCAACGGCTTTTCATAAATGTATTAACAATTTTATATACTCTTTGTAAATATACGTTTCAACTGTGAATAGCCTAATAGTTAAAAATCATAATAAATTTTTTAAATTTTACAAAATAAACAAAATATTTTTATTTCGGTGTTTTTAGAACATAGAGATAGAAAATAAATAAGTAAATTTAGTAAAAAAAAATTTTTAATTTATTAATGTTATTTATGGTAAAATTCGCTAACATTTTGTCCTTTGGTGCATTTCAATCTAATCAGAAATGAAGAAGTTATAGCGATTTTTCTATACCTTCATACTGGAAAATATAGGTACAAAATCCTAAAAATATAATTTCTAACTATCGACGAAATCCAACCAAAAAATAAAAAAAAGAGCAGCTGAGAAGCAGCAAAAAAATCCAAGCAGACAGCAGAAACAAAAAAAATCAGTCAAACCAGTCGACTGATTAGAATTCCTGCAAATGATGCGTGCAAATTTCTTTCTTCCATTTCAGCTACCCACACATATGCATTTTGCTCTTATTTGTTGTTAAGAAAGAATTCCTTCAATTAAGTTGTGGCCGACTGCTTACGTGATTGCCTTGTACGCAAAATGCCCGGTTTCGCGGCTAGGAGGCGGCGCATTGATTGTTACTTGTTTTTTTTTTGTTAATTTGCTGCTATTAAATGCAAGATTTTCTTTTGACCTAAAAAAAAATTTTATGAAGGTAATTACAAATATTAAAAAATATTAAATATAAAAATCCTTTCATATTTTCATGCAAATACCTGAATCTTGCAAATATCTAATTGGCATATTGAAATAAATGCATGCAATATACCAGCAAGTCAGGCAAAAAATGTGGTAAAAAAAATATTATTTATTCCAATTTTTTTTAAGAAATAAAATAAATTCCATTAAGTTGAGATAATTAAAAGCTTTGAAAAAAATAACATCGTATTTTCATACTTCAACTTGAAATAAGTATGAAATGAAATGAAATAAATCAATGCAAGCAAAAGCAGCAAAAAAAATGTAACATTGTACATACTGAAAAAATTCAATTATGAAATTTATTTGAAAATTTCATAAATTGAATTATATAAAAAATTTCCTATTTGATCTAAAAAAATTAAAAACAAAGAAATTCTGAAAAAAATTTATTTTCATACAAATCCTGAAAATAATATATTCCTATATTATATGAAAAATTTCCTATTTGACCTAAAAAAATTAAAAACAAAGAAATTCGGAAAAAAGCATTTATTTTCATACATATCCTGAAAATAATATCTAATATCTGAAATATCTAATTGTGTTATTGAAATAAATCCATGCAAGCCCGTCCAGCCAAAAATGTAAACATTGTGAAAAGTTATATCAATAACACAAAAACCAGTCAAACCAGTATAGAATATAATAATGCAAAACGTAAACATTGTGCAGAATTTATTATAAAAACCAGTCAAACCAGTTTTAGCCAGTTTATAGAATCTGACAACAACAACGGCGACTCCACAAATACCGGCAGAAATGTTTTCGAATATCACATTTCGAAAACACTTCCCCAAGAGTCTTATTTGCATGCTGGATTTTCAGCGAGTAAAATTGAGTGAGCGAATTGGGTTCTCTTCCTTTAATATATATACTCTTTGCAAACAGTCACTGGCGCTGGCGTTTGTTTTCGTTTTGTTTATGCGTAACAAAAAAAAAAAAAAATCACAAGTGTTGGTTGTTGTTGTTTTCTTTTCCCTAGAGTGCATCCAAGGTTGATTTATAAGGTTGTCGCAAGGGAGAGAGCGAGTACCCATAATTGTCAAATCGAAGTTGGCAGCTCATAGAAAATCTGCACGTGCTCTCTATTATCATCCGTTTTTCTTTCGTAGTCATTCGCGAAATTGGCTGGTTTTGACAATTATGGGTACTAAGAAGAGACTGCAATCAGCCCAGCGACAACCTTATAAATCAACCTTGAGTGCATCAATAAAATACAAACGAGTTTTCGAAAAAAAACAAACAAAAAAATCTAGAGCTGACATTGCTCAGAGACGTTGGCAGAGAGAGAGAGCAGTACTCAGTAATTAACGATGAGATAAACCTAATAATAGACTCTACAGTCTTGCGAGATTCAAGATTATATACAGAACATGAAGGTGAACATTTCAGCCTCGGTCAGCCATTTTCCAAGCGCCATAAAGGGGTTCAACAATATTGTCTGACTTGGCAATAGCCCATTACGCGAAGTCAACTATAGATATTTCAAATCAAAATGGGGAAGCATTTGTTTGCAAAGAGGAGAATCCACTAAACTCCCAAGAGCTTCGCCCCATTGAGCGCTATTGGGCTAAATCCAAAAAGAAGTTTAGAAAGACAGGCAGGGCATCCCTTATGTTGGGACTTTATTTCATCGAATTGGAGTTTTATTTCGTAGGGAGTTATTTCATAATGAAATAAAGCCCCCTTTTTGGGGTCTTATGTTGTTTTTTTTTGAGCCTTATCTCCTGGGGTCTTATTTCACAGAGCCAAATAAGGACCCTTTTATTATTGTTAGTATCGCCCGCGGCAGAAATTTGGCCACATCAAAATCGATTTTTCTTTTGTTTTTGAAGTGCAACTTCTTTAGCGGAGATGATGATTTAAAATTTAAAACAACGGAAACGACGTAAAAACAGAAACAACGTAATGCGATAAAACGGAAGCGGTGAACGCGGCTTGTGTCTACACTAAAAATGTTACAAGGCTTTCAGGCCTTGCCTTGCTTTTGAAAACCAAGATGGTGCGCAAGATGTCAAAAACAGCTAACGATAAAAAACCATAAGGCACATTCCAGAAAAAGCGATACCAAGGTGTGCTCAAAAAAATTAAAAGTAACGGTAAACTTATTTTGATATTTTAATAGTCAAATTGTCACAATTTATTCAAAAAATCTAAAAATATTTCTTTTTTAACCCAAAGGCAATGTTAAAATCAATGAATCTATGACCCATTTCACATTAGTCGAGAATTGAAATCAATGCGAAAAGAACAAAAGGGAACACGAAAAAATTTACGGTATAGAGACATTGGTATCGTCAACTTTTCTCCCTTTCGTTGCTTCCGATTTGCGGCGAGTTGCCTACAAACTCTGAAAATTGAATTCAATTCTTGACCAATGTGAAAGAGGTCTATGTGAGCAATATAAACAAGTAGGGTGAGGTGGAGTAATGTCTACCATGGGATGATGTGTAAAGGCGAATTTACACATTTCACTCAAAACGGTGACAGTGAACGTTGAATGATGACAGTGAATTAATTTTTAATTTACATTATTCAAAGCGTTAATTTTAAATTTGTTGGATGATTCGATGTTGAATATCAAAAAATTATTCTTTGGTTGATTTATTTTATTGGCGTTTAAAAAAATAATAGCCATCTAAAATAATAAAAAACGGAATTAAAATAATAGTTGTAGGATCGTTGCAAGAACTATAAAAAGAAATGTAAAAAAACATAAGTAACATTTGCTTTCACTTCATCAAAAGTAGGAAATACATCTACTTCATTCACTATTCAATGTGGATGATAATCATGTTCATTTTAGAGATGAAACTCAATTTACACTTTTCAAATCGGATGATTCATCCAAATTGAACAATGATAGTGAATCGTGTAAATTCGCCTTTACAAGTGATTTTTCGTACAAAATGTTAACATATGAGTGATTGAACAACTGTGATATGTTTCTTTTGACATCATCTAGTTTTCCATAAGTGTTTGAAGTAGGCAGACATACCTTTGAAGCGTGAAAAATTTTTGTTATAAAGTTTTTTTAATTTACAAAAAATAGCGTTTCGGATAAAATTCTCTTCAGATTTTAAAAGTGAGTAGGTGTAAAATGTGGTATTGTTCACTATCTTTAAATATAACAAAAGATTTTAAATTTTTTCACTTTGTGGTAAAATTTCATCAATGAGAGAAAAGTAACTTACATTGCGGTGATGTGTAACACATCTTAAACATTATAATTGCCATTGCGTCAAACTGTGACATGCAATCAAATCAACGGCATTAAAAGAGATCGGCCCAGTTCATACTATTCAGCCCAGATCAAAATCCAATCGTAGTGATTTCTTAGTCAATGAAAAACTGTGTTTTAACAACACCACAGAAACGTTTACAGTTGTTAGAGGTGGCAAAAAAAAAAAAAATATGGAAAAGAAAACCAAACAAAAACAACAAAGAAAGCTGCAGGTGCTCGGCCGCAAAACCGGCGCTCTTCGTCGTCATCCAAAGAAGATCGAAATTTTTGCATGATTTTTTTCGATTTTTTGCCACAACTTTTAGTAAATCACAAAAATTCACTTGAATGCAACAAATGCAAGCGCCTTTTTTATTTCTTTTAGCCATTTTTTTGTGAGAATTGTGACTCCGATATGGATATTTCCAACGAATAATCATTTTACATTTGAAATATATTTTTTTTTTTACAATTAATAACGCCATTCATATATACTTTTGAAGTTAACGATCACTTTTTTTTAATTTCAACGTATGTGTGTGTTGCATTGAGAATCAGATAGATTTACGAGACATTGCTATTATTTCATTAAGTTCTTATCATAAACATAAAAAGTCAAAATGAATATACAAATTAAAGTTCCTGGTCTTTAAACCAACATTTTGTTGGTGTTACACATCACCCACCGATTTGAAAAATACCAAAAAAACCATATTTAAAATGTTCGTTCTACTTAATGCATTTCTCAAAATATTCAACAGCCATGAAAACATTCACTTCGCATTAGTTCTTTTGCAAGGGATAAGCCAAGGGATAAACCAATCAAAAAGTCATTTCCTTAGCACTTTTATTGGAGCAAATAAAAATGTGTTACACATCACCCCACTTCAGCCTACTTTGAAAAACATTTATATATGATAATCTGGCTTGAGTATAAAAAAATAATGGGTAAAGAAACTTTGGCTAATGCAAAATTAGTCTCTACGAAATAAATCCTAAATGAAGTAACCCCCAATGAAATAAGCCCCAACGCAAATGAAATAAGCCCCAAAGGCAAGTAAATAGCACCTAAATGGAAAATGAAATAAGTCCCAGTAAAATATCCCCCCAAAAAATTAAAAAAGCCCAAAAAAAAAAGTTTAAGCTCAAAATGAAATTATTCCCATTTCCCAAAATGAAATGATAATTTTGTGAAAAGATTAACATTTTGTAAATTTTGATCATTTCGGTAGTAGTCCGGAGTAGTCTGTAAAAGGCGCATATAAAACCAATTACACCTCTTCGATAACCTAAATTGACGGAAATGAAATAACCCCCAAGCAAAATTGAATAACCCTCAAATTTAAGAAATGAAATAAACCACAAGCCGCATGAAAAGTCCCCAAAAAAAACCAAAATGGAAAAAGCCCCAAATTGGAGATTATTTAATTATTTGTTATTTCATATGAAATAACCCCCAAGAAAAAATGAAAAATTTTCCCCACACATGATAAAATAGCCCCCAAAAATTGGGGCTTACTTTATATGAAATAAGCCAAAAAAGTGTATAGGAGTTTTTTGGGCTTATTTCATTTTTTTTTTATTTTATTGGGGGGTTATTTCATGGAGCCGCAAAACTAAATGAAATCATTTAAAGAAAAGTAAAGTTAAACATCCTAAAAGTACACTGAAAACATAAATCTTTCATCGATGAAACGTACGTGACGAAAAAAGGTAAAAGCAAATTTTCTCGAATTCCTGATCCCCGATTTGAATACAGCTTTTCAAAAAAAACATTCAGCATACCTGCAATGGTTTAACATCCTTTTCAATTTTTAAAAATCCTGTGGGCGTCACCAGGGTGGCCCAAAATTTTAAACGTACGTGGCACTTGTAACTAAATTTTGCAGTCAAAAATGGGTGGAATATATTTGACTATTATTATTCAGGCGGAAAATAAGATTTCAATTTGTTTTTTTTAATAATTTAGTGAAAAATAAATCAAACAAAGATTTATTTCACAGAGCCAAAACAACCTTTTAAAATAGAAGAAAATCAAGAAGATTCTCTATGGTTTTCATCCAAAAAGACTGTCTTATTAAAACCATAGGGGAAATCTTATTAAAACGCCGTCATTCTTTATTATGAAAATCACATTGTTTCAAGAAGAATCTTCTTATATTTTAAAAGAAAACTATTTAAAAGATAAAGAAAGTCTTCTTAAAAATATGTGATTTTATTTTTAATTTTAAACGTTATTTTTTCATATTTAAATAGGGTTTATAGGAAATATAGAGGTTAGGTTAGGTAAGAAGGGTCGTGCACCGTTACCGGCGCTTCCGCGGGGGCCTATAGGTCCATTGCGAATCCCTTTTTTATATTTGTGGTACCAAGTTAAACCATTGTTCCGATTTGTTCCTCAAACCATCCTGTGCTTTTTATGAACCTCCAGATTTCAAGCAGTGGTGTGTTCACCAACTCTTCCAAGTCTTTGAAAAATCTGTTCCCCATATGTCGGAGTCGACGATTCTGTAGACTTGGACATTCGCATAGTAGGTGAGTTATTGTTTCTATTTCCTCCGGGTCTTTGCAGCTCCGACAGAAGTCTTGCGCTGTTATACCTATTCTATTGGCCATTACCCCAATGGGGCAATGACCCGTTAGAACTCCAACAAGGATCCGGATTTCCCGTTTGACCAAAAGCAGAAGGCTTCTAGTTCTTTTCTCATTTAGCTCAGGCCAAAGCCTTCGAGATATGTTGCAGTCACCTCTGGAAGCCCAGTTTGTGTTGACAGTATCTCTGGCTTTTAGTTCTGTACTCCTTTTGACGACGCCTATTGGAATGTGCACATCTGTGTCAGCTCTGTTTGTACTTGTGGTTACTCCACGCCTTGCCAGTTCATCTGCTGCGTCGTTCCCTTCAATATTGCTATGTCCGGGAACCCAGCAGAGAGTGACATTGTGGGTATTGCAGATACTGTTCAGTACAAGTTTACAGTTTTGCACCGTTCGAGCCTTCGTCGTTTTACTGTTCAGTGCTTTGATGGCCGCTTGGCTATCCACAAAAATTACTACCCTTGTGGGGGTAAGATTTTTCCTGTAAATGGCCTGTGCAGCTTTTTCAATAGCATATATTTCTGCCTGAAAAACGCTACAGTAATCCGGGAGTTTGTAACACTTTTTGATTTGCAGCGTTTCACAGTATACACCCGATCCAGTTCCGTTTTCCATTTTGGTACCATCAGTATATAAATAGAGATTGCCGTAGGATTCTACAGCCGTTTCTTCCCATTCTTGTCTGCTGGGAATGGATGTGGTGTATTCTATACCGAATCTCACACTGGGTATGATATAGTCGGTTGCTCTTTTTGATTCCTCGGTTCCAAAAATATTTAGAATAGGTGCATGTCCGAATGCACTGCTTTTCCAGGCTTGTGATTCGTTGAGGCGAATCGCGCTCTTGGTCGCCGAACATTTAAGGAACTCTTCTATGAAAAGAAGATTTAGCATCATATCTAGACCCGCCTGTGGCGTAGATCTCGTGGCTCCTGTTATTCCTATGCACGCTAACCTTTGAACTCCTGTTAGGAAGCTAAGGTAGCTTTTTTTATGCGTTATCGTCCACCATACGAGAGAGCCGTAGGAAAGAATGGGTCTCACGATCGCTGTATACATCCAGTGGATTATGTGCGGTCGCAGTCCCCATTTCCTGCCAAATGTCCTCTGACAAGCGTACAAAGCGCACAGTGCTTTTTTCCTTCTTTCCTCTGTGTTGCGTTTCCAGCTCAGCTAGTTATCAAGGATAATTCCAAGGTATTTGGCTTCCGTGGAAAGCTTCAGAGTTACTCCGTTAAGTTTCGGTAATGTGAAACTTTCTATTTTTCTTCTTCTTGTGAACAGAACGAGTTCGGTCTTTACTGGGTTAACACCAAGTCCATTCAATTCTGCCCACCAATATAGCTCATTCAATGCCGCAGACATTAGTTCGCTAATTGTTTGCAGGTATTTAGTTGTGAGTTGGTGAGTGTAGTGAGAATTTTGTCAACCACAATCAGCCAGAGAAGGGGGGATATGACTCCTCCTTGAGGTGTGCCTCTTGTGACTTCTTTCCTCACCACGCTCATTCCCATTTGTGAGCTTATACGTCTGCTATTGAGCATTTTATAAATCCACTGGGTTATTTTACTGTTAACTCCTTTGTCTACTAAAGCATTTCTTATGGAATCTGTATTTACATTGTTAAATGCGCCTTCGATATCTAAAAACGTTGCTAAAGTATATTCCTTGTGATGAAGGGTTCCTTCTATGACCGAAACCACCTCATGCAGTGCCGTTTCTACCGATTTACCCTTAAGGTAGGCATGTTGTACACTACAGAGATTATTATTCTTATTCGTTCACAGATTCTCTTATGTGAAGATCTTTTATTCTCTCTAGCGTTTTCATCAAGAACGATGAGAGACTAATAGGCCTATAATCTTTTGGTGCTGAGTGTATCGGTTTCCCAGCTTTAGGAATGAAAACAACTCGCACTTCTCTCCAAATTTTTGGAACATATCCTGCCTTGAGGCAGCCGGTGAAGATTGCTATAAGCCAGGGCATGATGCTAGGAAGGGCATGTTGCATCATGGCCGGTAGGATACCATCTGGCCCCGCAGATTTGTAGGGCTTGAAAGATCCGATCGACCATTCTACAGTTGACCTTGTAATAGATGGGGAGTTCTTGTAAAGGTTCTGGCATTGTTATTTCCAAGTTGTTGTTAGCAGCGTTTTGATACGGTTCTGTACAACCTGGAAAGTGAGTGTCCATGAGTAGCAAAAGCGTTTCTTGGCTGGATTCTGTCCAGGATCCGTCGGACCTCTTAAGGTATCCCGTGACCGTTCGGTCTTTGGATAGCGTCTTTCGAAGTCTGGCGGCTTCACTGGTATCCTCAATGGACTCGCAAAATTTTGTCCAAGATGTTCGCTTAGCTATTCTTACATCCCTAGTGTAAGCATTTAGCATGGATCTGTAGATTGTCCAGTCCTGCTCTAGTTTGCTTAAGAATGCCTTCCGGTGAAGTTTTCTAACCTCTGATTGCCTCTTTTTGAGGTCGCTGGTCCACCAACTCGCATTTGCAGGTTTACGACTTCGAGACTTTGGGCAGAACTTCTTGAAAGCCTGGTTCATTTTTCCCGTTATAATCTCGACTGCATTGTCAATAGATACATCGGCTGGGAGGTATTCTGTGTCAGGGTCTGCAATATTTCTGCAGACTAGTTAGTTTTTAATGGGTTCCTAAAATGTTTCTTTAATTGGGGATCGTAGTCAATAGTAAAGAGAATCGTAAAGTGGTCGGAAAACGACTCCTTCTGTGACACCTCCCAGTTATCGACTATAATCTTTTCAGAGTTACTAGCTAAAGTAAGATCGATTACCTCTTCCCTGACTCTATTCTGAAATGTTGGCCTATTGCCCCTATTGCATAGAATAAGGTCTGTGGTAAGGATAAATTCAAAAATAGACTCACCCCTTTTGTTGATGTCTTTACTGTCCCATTGCGAGTGATGGGCGTTAGCATCACAACCGATGACCAGGAATGCCCTGCTTGTGTTAGCATGTTCTGCTAACTCGCGGACTGTTTGCACTGGTGGGTTCGCCTCTTCATAGGGCACGTACGCAGAGCAAAGGATCAGTTTTGCTGACCTTGTTTCTACGCTGGTTGCCACTACGTCTCCGTTGCTGAATCTATGGAGAAAAAACATATTAATGGATTTTTTCGCAAGTATACAGCTCCTTAACTTACCTTCATTTGTAGAGTGAAACAGGTTGTATTGTTTCGACCCTAGGCCTTAGATCTTGTTGTTGGTGATCCAAGGTTTAGAAAATATAGAAAATATAAATAGAAATTTCACAACATTTTTTTTACGTATGAATGTTTCAACAAAACATTTTAATTTCAATTACAGTCTTAAAAGTAAACTATTGCTATGTATTGGTGTATACATAAAAAAAGGCTAGGATTTTCTTATTAGTTTTAAGTGGTATCTCCTTAAACTTAAGTAAGATTACTGAGTGAGATAACAATAGGGTTTAAAAAATTTCCACATCATTCCCTTCATTCAATAACGAATCTTATTAGGCAATGTTTGATAATTTATAATAAAATGTTCTCCATAATTAAAAATAAGAGATTTCTTTATGGAAAATTCTTCTTATTTGGTACTATTAAGAAGAAAACCTCATAAAATAGGTGGTTTTTTGATCTGTGCTTATCTCAAATGTTTATTCTGACACCCTGTATTTTCCGTAATAATTTTAATAAAGCTACACCAAATGCAACTCTGAATGAAACCTCATAGAACCTATGCAATTGTATTTTATAACAATTGGCGCAGCCGGTCTGTCGGACCAAAAGAAAAAAAAAAAAAAAAAAAAAACAAAACAAAAAAAAACTATGAAGTGAAAATAAATTGTGGTTTACCAAACACACAGACAACAACTGAAAAACAATTAAACAACAACAACAATACGTTCCTTTTATTGAAAGCGCTATAATCTCACATTTAAGGATAGAGAAATCAACGTCTAAACCAAAAACACCAACATAAAATAGTTACACCAAACACCAATCAGTTGCCGCATTAAAAAATAAACAACAGAAACAACGAAGCAAAAACCATCAACTGTAAATGCAAAGCTCTACACCGAGGTCACCAAAAAAAAAAAAAAATAAACAACAGCAACAACGAAGCAAAAACCATCAACTGTAAATGCAAAGCTCTACACCGAGGTCACCAAAAAGGCTTAGGAGCGGAAAGGTACGCGACGATTCCGGTATTAACTTAAAATCCTATTTAACACAGCAAATTGAAAGAGTGCAAGGGGGTGAGAAATTATCCACGATTACTTGCGATCGGATAGAAAAAAAAACTAACTGAAACACAAGAAGAAAGATTAGAACAAATAAAAAAATTTAGAGAAGATTCGGAAAACTTCAAGCAAGAATTGGTAAAATTTCAAACCCACTCACACTCTTTCAAAGTAAGTGAAGATAGCTCTAGCTTGTACAATAATTGTACAAAAATAGAAGGTGATAGTAACTTAAGTGTTAGTTTGAATTGGTTAAGTGTTTCACTGTCTAAGTCAGAACAAGACCTTATCAGTTCGGTACGAATAGATTCAGCAAACAAAGAAAAAATGGCAATAGATTATTCAAAAATCGCTAAGCTCACGGCTCAATTGGTTCCCATATTTTCTGGTGACCAAAGCCCCCTAGTAGTGAGTGACCTTCAAATGTTTTTAGGTTGTTCGAAAAAGGTACTGGACTGTCTAGAAGACAGAGAACGGGAAGCCTTTCTAAATATAATACCAACAAGACTACGAGGGGGAGCTTATCAATTAGTGGCCTCAAACCCACCCACTTCGTTTCAGGATATTGAAACACTATTAAGCCGCACATACCTACCTAGAGAAACATACCAAGAATTAGTAAACAAACTACTGACCTTACGACAACATCCAAACGAAACTCTTATTGCCTATACGGCACGAATAAGCCACATACTACAACAATGTAAGGAAGCGGCGAGAATAAAATATGGTGCAACAGTTGCACCCGTGATAACACAATTAGAAGATTTTGCAAAGAACTCTCTAAAAAGCTCGGTTACGAATCCATACTTAAGCCAGTACTTACTAACAATAAAGGATGAGCCCTTAGACTTATTAGTACGAAAGGCACTAGATATGGAAAAATTACAACAAACGGCCTTGCCTATTCAGACTGCCCAAATGTATCCAGCATACCCAAATTTATCAACAGCATCAACTGCGATTCCACAATGGAAATTCAATGAATGTCCTTCTAATGCATACCCCCAACAACCCAGCCAGGCTCTAAATAGGTCTATTAGAGCTGCCGAACATTTAGCCGCAAAAATTACTTGCAATTTTTGTAGGAAAAAAGGTCACACTTATACAGAATGTTGGACTAGGAAAAATACACCATTTTGCTCTAATTGCAAAATATATAACCATGACATTAGAGACTGTCGACGATTAAACAACACAAATACCAGACACTTAAGCAACGAACAATACAGACCAGGTGAACAGTTCAATAGAAATTTGGCAGGAAACTACAATAAGTATAACACTGACAGTACGCAAAAAATACACGCAGGGAACAGCGGTTATAACAGGGACACGAGAACCCCAAATATTCCGCGAATTTACAATGTGCGCATTAGATGCGATTTTTGCGGAAGGAATGGTCATTTAGTAGCTGAATGCCAACAAAAACAACGTTGGGAAGCCATGAATCAGGGAAACGAGTCGCGGTCGAGTCACAACTCCCCGACTCGACAATAAAAGAACACATTAGTAAAACAGGGGAACTGCAGCCACCTACATCCGTACCCACCATAAGAGTGCCTATAGATATCGCAAATCCAGACACAGTAAGTCTTATAGTGGACACGGGTGCGGAGGTTAGTTTAATTAAGAAAAGTAGTATAAAAGAAAACACAAAAATAGAAAAAATTAATAAATGCACTCTACAAACAGCTTTTGGTAAGGGCACGACCCTAGGGAACTGTCAGGGAAATATAACTATAAACTCCAAAAAAAATTACCCTTGCACTTTTCAAGTGATAAATGGTATTAGTGGCATGTTGGACGATGGCCTATTAGGAAATGACTTCCTTTCCAAACACTGTAATGTCGATGGACCGAATGGTCGTCTGATATTTCCACGTACAAAGTTTAACAGTGAAGAACTGCAAATACCCATGAAAAATAGACATAATTACATTAGAGAAAAACCTAAAAATCACGGAGGACAAGATCCCACTAAAACCACTTTAAAGCAATTCAAGTTCACTCGTACAGAGTCGATCGCAGAAGAGTTTTGCTTGTCTATGATTGATAGTAATAATCAAATACTCTGTCAGAGGGCAGTCGAAATAGGACATTACACTGACAAGGTGGAGCCCAAGGAGGTAATACAAACCACCTGTAATGTCTTTAAGGCTTCTTCCATAAGGGAAGCTGGCTGCTTAACCGAAGACAATAATCAAAGCCAAGTACATGAAGTCATGGAACGAACAGTTGTTTTTAATTTACCTGCCGTCATACCGGAGCGGTGTCATAAGATTATTGAGCTACCAATTAATTTCAAAGAAGAAATGATCTGCCTATCACAGGAATTTTTAGAAGGGGTCCTTTTATCAAATTGTTTACTACCCACAGGCAATAAAAAGCCCTTAGTAGGCGTCCTTAATACCACAAATAATACAGTAAGGCTTGCTAAACTTACTCTAAAACTGGCGTCTGCACTGGGATACGAAAGAGTTCCAATACTAAACGAAATTAACACTACCAATACATCAAAGGTACAATTAAAAATAAATGATGAGAAAGATACTGATACAGACTGTGTTAAAAAAATTTTGTTCAATAAAATATACTCAGAGGAAATTAATTTACGAATGACTAAACTCGAAAAGGAAATTAAAGTCAGACACACTTTAAATGATGAAGAAAAAAAATCCATACTAGATCTTTGCCGCGAATTTAATGACATATTCCACCTAAAAGGTGACAAACTGACAAACACTGGGGCTGTATCGCATGAAATACCACTCATTCAAGATCAAGCCCCAATAAATCAGAAAATGTATAGGTTGCCTGAGACACAACGACAAATAATAAATGACCAAATTAAAGAAATGTTAGGAGACGATATAGTTCAACCAAGCAAAAGTCCATGGAATTCGCCTCTTTTAGTAGTTCCCAAAAAAGCAGGACCAGATGGAGAAAAAAGATGGCGAGTCGTAGTAGATTTTCGTAAACTAAATGAAAAAACTATTGGCGACGCTTACCCATTACCACGAATTGAGGACATATTTGATCAATTAGGTCATTCACGTTATTTTACGACACTGGATCTCGCCAGTGGTTATCACCAGGTACAAGTTCACCCAAGAGATCGACCCAAAACGGCCTTCAGCACAAACTATGGGCATTACGAGTTCAAACGTATGCCTTTTGGATTAAAAGGAGCCCCAGCCACGTTTCAACGGTTGATGAACTATGTATTAACAGGCTTACAAGGCATTGAATGCTTCGTGTATTTGGATGACATAGTCATCTACGGAAAAAACTTGGAGGACCATAATAGAAAACTAGTAAAAGTTTTCTCCAAGCTAAGGCAAAATAACCTTAAACTCCAGCCTGAAAAGTGCCAGTTCTTATGTAAGGAAATAGTTTATTTAGGACATATCTGCTCAGAGAAAGGAGCACTCCCCGATCCCAAGAAAACAGAAAGTGTTAAAAATTTTCCAGTGCCAAAAACGGTGCGTCAACTTCAATCGTTTCTGGGCCTTGCAAATTATTACCGAAAGTTTATACCGGCATTTTCTAAAATAGTGAAACCAATTACCAACCTACTGCGCAAGGACGTTAAATTTAAATGGACAGAGAAATGTCAAGAAGCATTTCAAAAAATAAAAAATTAACTCATTTCACACCCCCTCCTAATTTATCCAGATTTTGCCAGACCCTTCAATCTTACAACAGACGCGAGCAATGATGCCATTGGTGCTGTACTTTCCCAAGGCGAAGTAGGAAGGGATAAGCCAATTGCTTATGCGAGCCGAACTCTAAACAAAGCCGAACAAAAATACTCGACAATAGAAAAAGAACTTCTGGCGATTGTGTGGGCTACAAAAAATTTTAGATGCTACCTACAGGGACGACCATTCACGGTTTATACAGATCATAAACCACTTAAAGGCGTGTTCAACACCAAAGATCCTACCACGCGACTGGTAAGGTTTCACCACAAGCTCTCGGAGTATGATTATAAAATCGAATATAAACCGGGAAAATACAATACCAACGCAGATGCTTTCAGCCGAATACCATCGGAAATAAACGATAGTACCAAGTTTATTACAACAGCTATTATACACACTAGACCAGAAGAAAGTATTACGGCATCTGAAGCAAACCAACTAAAATGCTATGCCATAACTCGAGCGCAGTCAAAAAGTTTAAAAGTATATGCTACAATAGACACAGACAGCAGTCTAACCGAACAGAATAACACGAGTGTGAACAAAGAATCTAAACCCAACATACTAAAGGAAAACTTAAAAGTAGAAGTTTTGAGTAAGCCTGAGGAGATACAAATTATCCTTAAGGACTATCACGATTCTATTTTTGTTGGTCACCAAGGTGTATTGAAAACGTATAAAAAAATTCGTCGTAAATATTGGTGGAAAAAAATGCTGTACGACATTAAAACTTACATAAAAAAATGTAAAAAATGCCAAATAATGAAATCATCAATGCCAACAAAAATGCCTATGGTTATAACAGACATCGCGGAAAAGCCTTTTGATAAGATATATTTGGATATCGTAGGACCATTACAACAAACTTTAACAAATAATCAATATATTCTAACGTTTCAAGATAACCTCACCAAACTGGTAGACTGCTACGCCATCCCAAATGCAGAAGCCCAAACAGTGGCTCAAATGGTATTCGACCAAATTATTACGCGCTATGGTATTCCAAAACAAATAGTAACCGATCAGGGGACAAACTTTTTAAGCGACCTCTTTAAAGACCTTTGTAAGCTATTAAAAATTAAAAAGCTACAAACTTCAGCTTACCACCCGCAATCCAATGGTGCTCTTGAACGAGCACATAGACCAATAGTTGAATACCTACGAAGCATTTGTGATGGAAACCCGCACTCCTGGGATCAATATATACGAACAGCAACATTTGTATATAACAACAGTTTCCATGATAGCACAAAACTCACACCAATGGAGTGCTTATATGGGTTCACATCGGATATCCCATCTAATTTAAAGCGTGAGCCAGAACCCATTTACAACCACGAAAGTTACTACCACGTACTCAAACACAAGCTGCAGAAATCATATGCAATTGCCAGACATAACCTATTAAAGAGCAAACAACAATCAAAGGCTTATTACGATCATTCAATACGACCACAGAATTTTCATGTAGGAGATCAGGTCCTAGTAAAAAATGAAAATAGAAAGGGTAAATTAGCTCCCATTTGGCGAGGACCTTACCGGGTGATTGCTGTAAAAGGACCTGTCAATACACAGGTACAAGTAGGAAACAAACGAATAGTTATACATAACAACAGGTTAAAACCATATTACGAATAAAACAAATAATAAAAACAAAATAAAAAAAAAAATAAAAAAAAATTTTTATAAATTTGATAATAAAAACGAAAATTTAAATATTCCACTTTAATGACGTCCATCATATCTACGTATTTTTCACAGTGCAAAATGGAGTGGTGCTTAATTTTAATGGCGATAGGCCTAACCCAGGGAATTTCCATGGAGCAACCCCTAAATGTAACCCAGCTAAATGCCACAGGGGTTGTTTTCGAGGAACTGGGCGAACTATGGTTATACCAAAGTTCTTGGAGCGTATTAACGGAAATCGACCTCTCCGAATTGGACAACCAAACTACAGTAGCCGAATATGCAGACTATCTCAGTTCTCGCCTATGCAATCAATACAAAACAAAGGGAGGCACTTGTGAACCCCAGGAACGACACATACAGGCAGTAATCTCGCAAATAAAGGCTAGGACACAAACAATCCGGGAACTAATAAATACGCCACGTCAGAAACGATCTATATTCGACGGTATAGGAAGCGCATTACATTACTTGTTTGGTATAATGGATCACGCTAACGAAGAAGAGGTATATAGTAAGTTAGGAAAACTGGAATTGAAAGAAAACGAACTAATTGAACTCGAAAAACAGCAAGTCAGTGTAGTAATCTCGACTTTGAATAAAATACAAAAACCCTTGTCCGTTTTAATGACTAATCAACAACAGATAGGATACCGAATAACCGAATTAGAAAACGTAACCGATCAAATAGAAAAAACACAAATGCGCCAAGACATACTCTACACGCTCTTGCTTCAAGTTATAGAACTAGAATCAAGACAACAAACCCTACTTGACGTAATAATAGCCACACAAAACAACAAAATACATCCATTACTTATTTCACCAAACACTCTAAATAAAATATATCTAAAAACAACATCTCTTTGCCAAGATTGTTTGCCAACGTTATATCAGACAACCAAAATTAAAACACATCTTCTTCATGACAAACTGATAATAAAGATAGAACTACCCATATTCGACCTTCCGAAAATGCAATATTTTCAAATATGGTGCTATCCAGTCCACACTAATAGCGGACTTTCGGCGATACCCAATATACAATATTCATACTTAGCTATCAACTACAATAGACAGACTCTGGTACTATTAAAGGAACAAAGCCATCAAAAGTACATTAAAGTTAGCCGAAATATAAATTTCGACTCATTTATCGGGCCCCTAGACGTTCCAATGACTCAGGCAACAACGACTAAAGAGTGTGTACTTAAAATGTTGCTAAACCCTTTAAACGATAAAATGGACTGCCCGATTAACCTACAAACATCTCCACAGGACACCTTAATAAAACTTAACTATAATCCGAAATAAAAAACTCTCAAAAGAAGTTGTTTTAATTGAAATTAAAAGTGGAGTTTGTATTCTACGTATATAACATATGAATAAAAGTATCAGAATAAACTTAACTATAATCCGAAATAAAAAACTCTCAAAAGAAGTTGTTTTAATTGAAATTAAAAGTGGAGTTTGTATTCTATAACATATGAATAAAAGTATCAGAATAAACTTAACTATAATCCAAAATAAAAAACAAACTGCAATTAAGCAAATTGCATAAGTTGAACGCAACAATGGATTTATGGAAAAATTCTAATTTTTGAAAAAGTGGATGACATTTTCAGTGGATCATTATGTGTGGATGGTGGTCGCAAATTTTGTTATTATTTTACTTATTTTCTAACCATCACATAAGTTTGAAATAAAAATGGGTTCCTACTAAATTTAAGCTCGATGTCTCATTTCAATAGAGTTTTTTATATTTTTGACATTTCGGTGTTTGCACTATTGCAACTAAAACTCATGAAATAAAAAAAAACATATTTTGTCACAAACATTTTTCACATATTTTCAATAACCATTACTGGTTTTACCATTTACATTTTACCATTACCATTACATTTTTAAAAACCATTAAAAAAATTTTGTCAAAATTATTCCAACAACTTTTCTAACTTTTCCTTACGCTGAAGTGAACAAAATATATTTCTTCAATAGAAAATAAGCTTTTCGCTAACGAAAATTTTTCTTTTTTTTTTGTGGTTTAATTGTGAAAAAACGTAAGTCAACCTCTGAATTTCACTTGAGTACGAGAAACGTACGTGACGCTCTTTAAAGTTAAATAAATAAATATATGTACACTTTTTTGATAGTTTTTCTACAGAATTACGTAAATCAAATATATTTATTCTCCCATCGACTCTTGTACAGCTACGATTTAATAAGTAAAAATCAAAAACAGGCAAAATGAAATGTGGCGTAGTTGTTTTCGTAGTTTCCAAGTTAATAATAGTAAAATTTTGAAGTGAACCTTCTTTAGCATTGTTGTGTGGAAGTTATTTCAAATTCGATGGTTAGTTGCTATTATGTAATTTTGTTTCTATTCTGGTTTCTTTGTTTCTGCGTTTTGTACAACAAGACAATTTAATATCAAATATAAAAACATTTCTTCGGCCGACGTGGTGACTGAATCCATTAACCACTGATTAAGAGTTCTATACTCTTTCCATCGAGCCAAACACCTTCTTTACGTAGAATCATTGATTCAATATTAATTGCAACTGAAGGTATTTTGCAGCAAATTTAATAATCTATGAAGAAATTTTTGTGGTTTGTGTAGCTGCTAAGCCACTTGCTACAAGAATCATCAGTGTTGTCACTTTTCCACAATTATGGTAAATCTACCACTTTTTTGGTTTCTACGACTTTTATCACCCACTATTTGCATTTTTCCAAAATCTACCACTTCTTATATAAAATGACTGCACAATAATTAAAATTTTAGAAATTTTATTACAATTAATATATTATTCCTTTTGGTGTATAAAGAGTGGATACAGTACTGTTTAAGAACACCATATGAGAATTATTTGCAATAAAACTTATTAAGCGTGAAAAAATTACTTTATGGTATTCTTCTTACAATTTTTTAAGAAGGAAAAATATTCCAATTTATTTTAAAATCTAACACTCATATTTAACCAACTTCAAAAAGGAGGAGGTTCTCAAGTTCATCGATTTCTCTGTTTTTTTTTTTCTTTTTTTTTATTTTTTTTTTTTTTAAATGTATGTACATCGATAATCCTAAACCATATGCCTGACTGTCATAATTTTTGGTGAACAGATAGATATCATAAGCACGGAAGTGGCCTTTTGAAAAAGTGGGCGGTACTCGATAACGGGGCGTGGCAATACTAGAAAAACACTATCGAATAATATTAACACTAGGGTACTGCAATTTAGTGGAGGGGTAGACGCAGTAATTACAAATATGGTCAAGAATATGGGCATTATTCGACAAATGGGCGTGGCAATAATAGAAAATAGTGTATCTCGAATAATATTGACACTAGGGTACTGAAATTAAGTATAGGCGTAGGCATTATTATTTCAAATTATGATCAAGAAAGTGGGCGTTATTCGACAAATGGGAGTGGCAATATTAGAAAAAGAGTGTATCTCGAATAATATTGATACTATGGTACTGCAATTTAGTATAGGGGTAGACACAGTTAGTACAAATTACGGTCAAGACAATGGGCGTTATTTGGCAAATGGGCGTGGCAATATTAGAAAAAGACTGTATCTCGAATAATATTGATACTATAGTACTGCAATTTTGTATAGGGTTAGACATTATTAGTACAAATTGCGGTCAAGAAAGTGGGCGGTATTCGACTACTGAGCGTGGGAATATTAGAAAAACAGTGTATCTCGAATAATATTGACTCTAGGGCACTGAAATTTATTGTAGTACAGGGGTAGGCAGAATTATTAAAAATTACGGTCAATAAAGTAGGCGTTATTCTACAAATGGGCGTGGCAATACTAGATAAACACTATCTCAGCTAATATTGACGCTGAGGTACTGAAATGAAGTACAGGGGTAGGCACAATTATTACAAATAACGCTCAAGAAAGTGGGCGCTTATTTAACAAAGGGGAGTGGCAATATTAGAAAAACACAGGTAATGCAACTAATTACAAGAATGGGTATAATTATTTCAAAACACGTGACATCTAATTTAAATTTAAGAGACTGACATTTGAAATAACCAACAAAATTTAATAAAACAAATTATTTAAGAACAATTGTATTTAGTTTGTTTATACACTTTTTTCGAAAATTTATCATATTCTCTAAAAAGGAAGAAATAAAAACTTTAAAAAAAAAACAACCGACTACAAAATCACTACAAAGTAAAAAATAATTTTAAAATAACTTTTCCTTTAAATTTCGTGCTCATATTTGATTAATACAAATGCTTCATGAATACAAATGCTTTGAAGTTGGCGCTTCTGATTTAAAGTCTGATTATATTAGCGCCGACCTTAAAAGCTTTTGTAATCATGAAGAAATTAATATATTTATGATAATAAAACAAATAAGAAAAAAATTGAAATAAGATTTCATATGTAATAATATGTTTCAAAAAATTATAAAATATGACCAAGAAATTAAAAGGAAAAGTGATTTTAAAATTATTTTTTACTTTGTAGTGATTTTGTAATCGGTTGTTTTTTTTTTAAAAAGTTTTAGACTCAATCTACCACAATTTAAAATTTGCAAGTGACAGCACTGGTCATCATCCTCTATTTCTTAATGTCATCTGTTAACAACAGTTAACATAGCTGCATTTATATTTAATACTGAATCAATATTAAACATAACAGAGGTATATAGATCGGTAGAGAGTGTAGGACTTTAGATCAATGGGGTGCAGAATCGACCCTCACGTTGGGCAAAGCGGTATTTTGTTTTTTTTTTGTTTTTTTTTTTTTTGTGTTGTGAATGCATTTGTGTTGTTGTGTACATGCTTTTGTTTTGTTTTTGCATAGTGCGAAGGAAAAATTTACAATTGCCCACAAGTGCGCTGAAATAACAATGACTGTTACATGTAATAAAATAAATAAAATAAAAATAAAAATTTATTTGTGTTTTTTTTAATTTACTTTATGATATTTTAAATTCAAAAAGTTATTTTATTACAAAAAAAAAACATTAAATTATCAAATCAATGAAACTGAAAAAGTTTCGCTTCTCTCGTGAATCAAGTTTCAGTCAATCGAAATGACGACTGCTGAAGTTGTCAACTACCGAAGCATTTTCCAAACTATTGAAACTAGTTTTCAACTTATGCTGCGACTGTTTGATTTTTTGTTTGAAACCAGAAGTTAAAGAAGTCGATATGCTTTGAAGCTATGAAAACAGTTAGTGCGTAAAAAAGCAATAATTTTACGACTTTTGCTATTTTGACTGCAGCAATTCAATCACTGGGTAAAACATTAAAGTAGTTTTCTGTATGTGTAAAAAGAAGCATTTCAAGTGCTTGGAGCACTACGCAGTGCTGGCTACAATAGGCGCTCTCTTATAGTCTGATTATGCAAACTTGGCGTAACACAGGTTAACATGACGCAACGTACTATGACTTTTTGTTGATTATGCTACCAACGTAGCAACCACAGCAAGTGTCAAATAATTCACTAGATCAATTAGTTTTTCGTCGTCTACCATTCTTAAACATATTTCAATTATAAATAAAAAATCAATTTGAATGAAAATACTTACATTTCGCTTCAATAAATAAACGTAAACAAGAAAAGATTACTCAAAAATCAAAGTGTAATGCTAGCAACCCTACTAAAAGCACACTGTATGCTGAAATGTCAGCCGACGTAACATAGAAATCAAAATTCAACAGACTACCGTTTCGGCTAATTAGATACACAAAAAACGCATTTGGTAGATTTCTATGTGGCAAAAGAAACGGCTGTGTTGCGTTGATCTATGTTTGGCTAATTAGGCCATTAGCCGCAAACCACACGTAAACGAAGACAACCGCAAAAAAGATTTGCTTCTGCTATTTTTCATCTTTGGATTACCCTAATTGTACCGAACAGTTCCGTAATATTAAGTGATGCCAATAAAGGTGCTCTTTGGCTAGCAAAGGCTAACCTTTTTTTACTTCGTTCACGTATGGTTTAAGGCTCACCATATTGGTGATGTTTTCACTGGTTTCTATATGTTTAAAACAACTCTTACACATTGCATTTCATCTTTTCACTTGTAGTTGATCACAAATTTCGTACACTGAAGGAAATATGTGTTAAAAATAAATAAAATTATGTTCATATTAAAAGAATATGTTTATGAAATAGAGTTTTAAACAATTTCATTTAAGTTAAACCAAAATGTTTGTAATGTAAAATTGAAAACAAAAGCTTTTGTTTTCAAACAATGTTTTTAAATATACTTTTAAAGTAAACATTTTCAGTTTAAAAACATTTATTTAAAAATAAAATTTAAAACAAAAATTTTTATATTGAAAACAAATATTTTTAACCCCCATTTTTGCCATTTTTTTAGTTTTTGACGTCAGATTCGTGATCAGCGACCCCTGGGAACCCTCGAATACTAAACGTAAAGTTTGTTCGATGAAGTTTGTTTGTTTTATTGCGGCTTAAAATATTGAAATATTTTATATATTAAAATAGTTAGTTAGTTTTTATTTTATCTTGCCTCCAAATTTTGTAAGTCCAATTAAAAAATATTTTCAAACAATCAAATGTTTTTCCCAGCTTGGTCTCAACTGTCTGCTCAATAATTCTAATACAGATGATTTCTAATTCAATCTCAGATAGCGACGTATTTTTTGTTATAAAAAAGAAATAATAAGAGAAAATTATACAAAAAAAAATTAGCTTTATGTGAAAATGAGAATATGAAATGAGAATCATAAAAAAAAATTAAGCACTCTTGTCTTAAATTTTGTATTGCAGAAACTTAAACGCTTTAAATTAATAGTTTAAAATTTTTTGTTTAATTTTAAAGTATGTTTTTTTCTCAGTGTATAAGCAAAAATATGTGTGAAAGAGATGACGGCTCATATTGCTTAATTAAAAAAAAAAAACATTGCAACCGGAACTGTTTGGACATGTTAAGAATGGATCGAAGAAATGATTGGAACTATGCCCGACTGTGAACATGGTTCCGTGAACTATACATATTCTGAGCAACTCATCTCTAGCTGATGGTGAATTGGAATGAAAATAAATTTTGTTAAATTCGTGGTTTTTGTGCAAATAAACAAAATTTTCAGTAAGATTGTAGGTGTTTACACGTCAGTCAAATGATTGAAGTATATCACGATTTTTTACTCTCTCTGAAAATTTTGATTGGCGCTTGCTCACACACGATTTTTTTATTGAAGTTACTTTTCTGCTACCTACTATTTTGTGAATTAATATCGTGCTGTGTTTTACACTTTATTTGGGTGTTTCTTTAATTGAGTTGTTTTGTGTGCTTAAGAACTTTACAAAATGGAAAACAATAGCGGAAATATAGTTGATCTTTTAGGATTAAAATTTATCACATTAAGAAATCAATACGCCAGAAATAATACCTATTATACCTAAACAAATAAAAGAATTAATGAAATAATGGCAGGAACTGAATAAACTACACGGCAGGAAACAATCATAGTTTGCTTTCAAACTCATTTATGAAAAGTTCTGTGAACTACGTTGTTCACGAAATTGCCATTTTGTTAAATTATATTTAAACACAAAAACGAACAAAAAAGAAAATTAAACACAACACAATAAACAAACGTTGAGTTGCATTTCGTTTTGCTCGCAAGCGTTTCAGATTACATCTTTTTCTCTTCAAAAAACTACCTTTGTTTCCAGTTCACTGCTTTTCTTGATATAATTGCCTACTAAAAATCAGACAAGTAAAATAATGCAACCCTTTGACTGATTGATGCAGGTCTAGAGCGCAATCAAAATTTTGACTGACGAGAGAAGATTTTGGAGTTAATTTTCGCTCTGAGATAAAGTTAATTTTTTTTACATATAAAAGCAATAACAAATTTTGATTAGATTCAATCATTTGACTGACGTGTGAACACTTCATTGTCATTTAAGAAAATGTCTTCCTCTTTTGATGGCTGCTATCAGTTGAGGCATTGAGCATTCTTTCATGACATTCGATATGTTCTTGAAGTTCTTGAAGCAGACGATGTGAATGCAAGACAATTTGCATGCTGGCCAAAGCTTCATGTCGGTGGCACCTTCCAGCGCACGATTTTGATAAAATGGCAAAACCATTCAATAGCGAACTTGGCAAATAAGCGCAGACAACTGCAATAACTTTTTGTCAACACAACACGGCACAATTAAAATAAAAAAAAAAAAACGATTTGGCCATCTCAGCCCTTGAAAGGACTTTGACACGGCACAATTAATTGCATTAAATATTTATACTTTATTCGCACAATAAATTATAAAAATTATAACACATCATCATAAAGAAACTCAAATCATACAATTTGACAACTATCAACAGTTCCGCTCTTTCACTGAAAATTTTTTGACAGAAAGAAAGAAATTCATGGTATCAAAAACTCAATAACACATAATTATAATTACATAATTGGTACAATGAAAAGAAGGTAGGATCGCGGCTGATTGTACTCTCTTTCTGAGCTATCACTATTGTCAAAATCAATACAAATAATTTTCTGTCACTTGGCCAGCTGAGTCCAACTGAGTCTTCGCGTAGTGTTGTGTTTGCTTTTTTTTAAAAGTTATGGTAGTCGGCTCTCAGCCGTGCGACTACCTTCATTACTTCTACTATAGATACAATAATCTATAGGTAGAAGTGACAGTTCTCTTGCCGACTTTCATTTGTCAAAACAAATTGTTCCTGCCAAGAAAAAAACGGAAACGAATTAACCCCAACTCACACGATGATTGCCAACCAAACAATCTACTCGTTTTGTTGTTACTTTCAATAGAAATCTATCAAAAGCACTGCGAGCCATGGCAGAATTATAAGGTAGGCTCAAGTTGGAGTAAAAAGGAAGCTTTATGTCAAAATCGACTTGTCGAATTTTAGTTTTCTTATTGTTGTTGTTGCCTTTATCATTTGACGTTAAGCGTTCTCACAGCTTTGTTGTTGCAAAATTTGTTGTTTGAGCAGCCATTTAAATGTGAGCCTACCTTATAATTGTATCATGCTGCGAGCGAGAGCGGATGAACACAGATTTCAGCAATCAAATTTGTTCATTTTTTGATTGCTGTACATGGCGGTAATCAGCACTCTGAACAGTGTTGCTTGGTGGCGAAATAAAATGTTTGCTGAGTTTAAGTACCTACAAAGTCCTTTTGCTAAAGAAACGTAGTAATTTTTACAATAACATAATGGAAAAATCGTTGCATGAAACCCTTATTCTTAACAAGTGAATTTATGAAGTAAACAAAGAAGAAAGCGGGCAAGAAATTATGTTTTTGCAACAAGAAATAGGTAAGCATTAATATGAAGTTGTAATACTTATAATTTGAAATTTAAATGTATTTATATCATCAAGACATTTTCCTTCAGATAGTATAATTATGTCGGCTTACTCAAGAGTTAAAGTGAAGTTGCTAATTTCTTTGATGGAAGCAAAGCGCGAGGTGTAGGATGTGCGCGATCGCAGCTACCAGAATATAAGCAAGAAGGAGAGTGCGCTAAATTCATTTTCAACACTTATATGCATGTTTACATAGTACCTAAGTTTTTTCGAAAATCCATGTCAGATTTAGATAACGATATGCAGTGATGAAATCAGTTCCACAGCTAGATGGCGTTGCGAACATATGCAATTCAAATAAAAATTCGGTTTGCGTAACCATGTTAGGTTCATTGTTTCACTGTAAATCGATGTCTAAATGGCATTTGGATGTTGGAATAAACGTAGGTACTATGAAAATTTGCGTAAATATATTTTTTTAATGTTAGTTTTGAAGTGTATAGAAAAGACATCAAACTTTTTTATGAACTGAAAAAAATCATTTAAGATTGAAAAATATTACAAGGCATTGAAAAATAATTTTTGTTTTACTTTTGTTGCTTACTGTATACACATTTGAAATGCTTTAAAATTAGTATTAAGTTTGTTTTTTCCGTCCTTGAAGGCTGTTTATTATTAAATTAAATTTTAATTTAATTAATTAAACATAATAAATGCGTTAATAACAAAATAACAATTTCAAGAACAAGGGAACATTAAAGCAATTACAGATAAGCAATCAAATTTAATTTATTAAATTAATACCAAATGTTTTTATATTCCGAAATTAAGTGGAAAAGAAAAAGTGCTGTATTTCAAAGAAATGTCAAACGCAGATTGGCGTGTCGTGTGAGCTACCAACAATCTACCAGCAATCAAAATTTAAAAGAGCGTAAGAAAAGTTCATTGATTGCCAATCAAACAATCTCGTGTGAGTTGGCCATAAGTTTATCCAGATATTTGACATATCGTTCCTAATTTGACAGCTTGTCATTGCAGCCGCAATAAATGTGTCTAGGTCATGACAAAGAGCATGGAACAAACTCTTGTTACTCTCACATTGTGTGAGGAGAGACATAGAAGGCAAAAACTCCATATAAAAAAAAAACAGGTGCGTCGTTGGACACACGAGAGAAGTGAAGTTTTTTTGCAGTTTCATAGATTTAATAATTTAGTGTTTTCTTTTTTAATAAAATAGATTTTAAATAACATAAAGTAAATTAAAAAACACAAGTTAATATTCACACCAGCATATTTTATTAAATTTCATTATTATTTTATTTATTTTATTACGTGCTACATTCATTGTTATTTCAACTCACATTTGTTAATTTTTGCCGATGCTGATTACCTTGCATGTAACAAGTAGAAGCAACATTTTTGTTATATTTGGATAGCTGCTAAATATGCTGGATATGTGGAAAAGCCAGTAAGCAATCCTTTTAATGTATAGATTTTTCAATCTGCTTCAACATAGCTTAAGTTTTACTTTATTAAAACACCGATGCTAGGGACATCTGGTAGCAAGTAGATCATTTTATGTGGAATGTTTTTATATGAAGAACAGCTAAAACACAATCCTCTATCTATTAAGAGGTTATTGTGGTCTACTACAACATAGTTGAAGTAACACATACTTATAGCCCTATTCTGTTGATTGACAAAACTTTATTCACAACTGTAAAAATGCCTTATTCTTAAATATAATCAAAAGCTCATAACATTACAAAACTGTTAGCAACATAAAAAAAAAATTCAGAACAAATAAATAAGCGAAACATTTTGAATGTTTTCAACCCCATGGACAAAAAAATATCACATACAAGACTAGCTTGTCAATGAATTTACAGTTGTCAATCAACAGAATAAGGCTATTAATATTGAATCAACAACTGTTCTAAGCAGAGGCTTTTGGATCAGTGGATAGTGTTTTGAACTTCTAATCACAACGTTCCGGGTTCAATTCTACACGGATGGTCGAAGAAATATTTTTAATATATTGAAATTACAATAAGGGTAGATCTTTCCACCCTCCAACTAACTATCACCCTTCTTCCGAATCAACACAACGCTTTCGCATTTAAAGGGGGCATCCCCTGAGTGCTGGTTAAGTCTAAAAAAAAAAAAAGGGTATTCACTTTAGTGGTTAATTTTCAGAAATGCTGAAATTTACGAAAACTTCAGTGCAATTGTTGTTGTTTAGGTTTTCCGAAGTTTGCTTAAATTTAATCATCTATTGAACTGATGAAAAATAGTCGTGGGAAATTTGCGAAGAAAAGATGTGTTCAGTAATCATAAGCGAATATGTTTAATGAGTGTGAGTCATTGTGAATATGATAATTTCGATAAGAAGAAGACCATTCTGTCAAATTCCGCCTAAAAGCTAATGAAATGTGTGCAATCTAGAATGAAATTGCAATTCAATTAGTATCTTTTAATCGATTGATAGTCTTGCTGGCCGCTAATAAAAATTATGAAAGTACATATATATAGTATATGTACATGCGACAAGGTGACTCTTTGTCACCCTTTGTCTGCTGACATGCATCGCAAGACCAACGAAATGAAGCGATGGCAATTTTAAGTTTGACAGATGCATGTGAAAAAAATGAAACATTCCAATCGGTCGCTCACTTCAACTCGTCGGAAATTTCCGATTTCCGAATTTTCAACAGTGAAGTGAATACCCCTAATTTCTTGTTAGAATAGACGTAAGAGAACAAAGAAACATCAATTTTTAAAAAAAAACGCTGTCAAAATTAAGAAGTGTCGCTTTTGAGATTTCACTCAAGCAAATCACAGAACGAGGCATAAAAAGCTTCGCTTCAAAAATGTATCATTTACTGTGGCCGAACAGTTAAGTGCTTAGCCCGTATACCAAAGAACCGAGTTCAAATTAAATCTGACACAGAATGTTTTTTCAATTGCAATTAATATTTCTGATTGGAAGTCACCTCACAGCCGGCAAAATGAGCTCACGAAATCAGAAATTTTTCGTGCAACTCACAATTAGCTCACCGTGAGGTAAGTATTAGATTCTTAATAGCCCAAACAGAATGAGCATAGCCAACATGCAGCGAGCTGTCAAAAACTTAGCCTACAATACAAAAGTTGAAATTTGTTCAACTTTTGTCTGTAAACTATGTTGAGATCTAGTACAATATAGCATGGCTGCGCGTTGGCTATGCTCATTCTGTTTGGGGTATAAGGCAAATATAAAATACAATCAGTTGTTAGCATGGTAGAATTATAAGGTAGGGTCGACTCGGAGAGGAATGGAGTAGAAAGCAGAATGAAGCGAGATTGGTGTCAAAATCAGGTGTTCATCGCGAATTTCTTTATGCTCACGTTTCGCAGTTGTTTTTAGGTTAAAACTGTTACAGGTTTTTTTTTTGTGATTTTGAAAGACTTCTTTCACATTTTATAGTTTTTATTACACTTTTTTTATAATATTTTCACTCAAATTAGCACAAATTTAACACCCACAACCGCACTGTTTGCAACTTGGAAACATACAATTTTTTCTTCATTTGCAATTTCTACGAAATTCGTCGTTTTGACATATATATTCCTTCTCATTATCCACTCTTCGTTGACGCGTGAGAGCACTCAGCGAAGCGGCCCTACCTTATCATTGTATCATGGTTGTGAGGTGGTAATGAGATCATAATGAGATGAAATGAAAAAGATACCGAGATTGAATGTTCTCTTGATAGGAGATTGTTATGATCTAATTATAAGATATTTGTGAGGATTCAATTATTAACACAATAAAAAAACAATAAAAAAATTAAAAGAAAAATGGCGCAGCATATGCATGTAAGTTTTTTCTCAAATTTTGCCTGTTTTTTATAATTTAATATTATCATTTAGCGCAATATTAACGACAGCCTTACTAGCAAAGTTGGCAGAGGGTCGATTTCTAGTACAATGACCCCAGGTACAAATTTCGGAAAAGGAACTGAGATAAATTTAAATATGAAATAATTTAATAAAATTACATTAACATAATACTTGAAAAATAAAAGAAAAATTATAAGAAGTTAATAATGAAAAACAATTTATAAAATTTTCAGAACTTCTTGTTCTAAATGCCATTTTTTTTTTTTAATTTGAAGTTCTCTCGTTTTCAGTAGAGGCCAAAACGCTCAATATGAGCTCATTATGAGAACATTTTGAGCTCACAACTTACCTCATATTGACCTCATACTTAGTTCAAAAACATGAGCCAATGAACTCACTATTACGAAAAAATACGAAAAATTTTCAAATAGAAAATAGTTCACATTGAACACATTTTGAGCTAGAATGCCTGCTGGGCTTCCTGTAGGCAATGGCAAAACTTAAAAAGTAAAAAAATGCCATGTAAAGCTTCTTGAGAATTAAAGCAGTTCGACATAAAACTTTTAGGTCCAGTTCTCGATGATTTCTCTACATACATTTAGAACAAATGATCATAACAAGCTCAATCAAAGTACTTTCACGGGTTGAAATGAGCGTTTGTTTTTTTTTTTTTTTAATTGAACTTATTTATAAATGGTTACATAAAAATCTGTATCTCATACCTTGGGGAGTTTTGGTTTTCTGTTGGCAGAAATGATTATCAACTTAAAACCGTTCAACCTCTCTTTACCACTTTATGTCTTACCTCTATTTCTAGATGTAAAGTCTTGGTGGTTGGTGGGGGAGCAGGAGGATGCGCTCTCGCAGCAAAACTATCTTCGAAATTGGGAAAGAATAAAGTGATTGTACTGGAGCCAGAAGATGTAATTCATATTTGAACATTTATTTATTTTAATTCTTAATGTTTTCAAGCCTTAGAAACACTACTATCAACCAATGTTTACCCTAATCGGTGGCGGAATGAAAAATTTAAGCCAATCCTATCGTCTGATGTCCAATGTGCTACCTAAAAACATTAAATGGTTTCAGGAGAAGGCTGTTGTATTTGATCCCAACAACAATAAAGTGACCACATCAAAGGGTCGCGTTATTACCTATGAAATGTTGCTTATAGGAATGGGGCTTCAATTGAACTATGATAAGGTAAGATCTGAGCAATATTTCTATAACCATAATAAAATGTTCACTTTTCTCAAGATTCCTGGATTGGTAGATGCTCTATCAATACCAAATGGCAAGGTTTGTTCTATTTACTCTCCGAAATACGTAGACCGGACATATCAGTGTCTAAAAAACATCCGAAGTGGAAACGCTATCTTTAC
The DNA here is from genome assembly GCA_914767935.1 of Coremacera marginata. Classification (NCBI taxonomy): domain Eukaryota; kingdom Metazoa; phylum Arthropoda; class Insecta; order Diptera; family Sciomyzidae; genus Coremacera; species Coremacera marginata. The sequence continues at coordinate 75,897,439 of OU612047.1, forward strand.
GTTTCCATCTTCTCCAGTCAAATGTCCTGGAGCACCACAGAAGATAGTTTATATATCGGAGCACTACTTTCGAAAAATGCACAAAAGAAATAATATAAATGTCATTTATAACACATCGCTACCAGTGCTATTCGGTGTTAAGCACTATGCAGATGCACTATGGAAGATAGTCGAAAAGCGTGATATCGAAGTTAACTTGAGAAGAAACTTGATCGAAGTTAAGCCTAAATCAGATATTGCTATATTCGAAAATCTTGACAATCCGACTGAAAAGTTTGAAGAAAAAGTAGGTAACAGATTAGCCACAGGGGCGCCGGAAGTTTTCCAAAATGATCATGACTTAATATGAAAATATAATACGCAATCGGTAAAACGACTTCTTTCAAGCATTTTCCTCAAATGAAATTTGACAAAACAACTTCTCTGACAATTTGAAAAATTTTATAACGGTCATTAACGGAAATTTGGCAAAAAAACCTGTCTCTATATAGACCAAAGAGCATCTTTTGAAACAAGTCGTTTTCTCAAATGCAAAGTTTGCAAAATTCTCCACATTTCAATTTCTTTTCGCTCTTTTCGCTCACCTGATTTGGAAAGAAGTCGTTTTGTCAAATGTCCACAGAAATATATCAGGTCTGATATAACCTAACTGATAATATACAGGAAAAATTATGAACGAATATTTTTTCGTTTCATATTGAATACAAATGTTTTGTTTGTCTTAATATGCTTCTTTTTAACTTATTTTTATATAAATATTTTTGTAATATTTAAGGCTTGTTGACTAACAAAAAATTGTTACAAATTTTTACTAGTAAAGCGTTCACGTACTCGAAAAACTTGCAACGAGGGATGACAACGAGAGCGTAAAAAAGTGAGAGAGAAAAAAGTAGCTGCAAGTTTCTGCTAAGCAAAATTTGTACTTGCAAAAACTTACAGAAAAAAATTCTATGTCAAAAAGCTATTTCTTGTTGATTTCCTTTTAAAATGTGGACGGAAAAAGAAACATTTGTGCTAAAATGATTTGGCGAACAATTTAAATTTGTTTTATATGGCTCCATTCTATTAATTTTAATAGTTTTAAATATTTTAAAAGACTCGAATTAACACAATTTTTTGGGTTTCAGGAAAGCTTTCAAGTCGTTCGATCAGCTGTTAATTTGTAAGTTTTTACTAGTGTTCTCTTCAAGTACTTTTCCTACTATTTTCTCTTTTTGACATTTCTTTCCTCAATTTTTCTTATACTCTCGCCCTGCATGTAAAGTACGTGAACAAACCTTTTATTGATATGTTTTTTTCGTCATAATGACATTTTTAATATAATAAAAAATGTTTTAACAAATACAAATTTTTTTACTGCCCCCAGTTGTACTACCTCTCCCCCCGTTGTACTGCCTCTCCCCCAGTTGAGATGAGCTTCCGGCGCCTATGGTTAGACAGCATCTTCACGGCTGCTATTGGCACTGTTTACACGTCATTCAAATTGAAGGATCATTCAAAATTTGTTGTTTTCCCAGCGAAAAAAAAGATGAACTCTGCGAGAGCGGAAATGAACTTTCAACACTTCATCGCATCAATTAAAATTTTGATGGAACTCAAGACATGCACAGGGTTGCATAATCAATTTTTCTGGTGCTTACAACACTTTTAGTCGGCATCGGCCTTTCAATCAAAAAATCACGTGTGAGCAGCTATTCAATCAAATATCTCTGAGAGAGTAAAAGAGAACCAAAAATGCGATATTCTTCATTCAATTTGAATGACGTATAAACTCTGCCATTTTGAATTTGTTCAATTACCAGCTTCCTTACTAATGCTTCTAGTTTATATCTGTATCGTAGTTTTCAATGCTTCATGCAGTCCCACCAATGAGTGCACCTTTAGAACTATCGCAATGTAAGGAACTGGTCAACGAGGCTGGTTTCGTCGATGTCAATAAATCTACAATGCAGCATCTTAAATACAAAAATGTCTTTTCAATTGGTGACTGTTCCGGATCTCCAAACTCGAAAACTGCAGCATCAGCTGGTAATGAAACACATATTTTATAAAGAAATGAATTTTTTTTTTTATGCTAAAAATTATGAAATTTTATTTAACAAAGTGCTTGCTGACTTCATTTTTCGAACACTAAGAAGTACTCGATTACTTTAAGCTTGTCAGTTTAAGTACGCAGGCCTGTTTAATTTACGATTTGTTATTTTTACAGCAACTTACGTAAGCGTATTTTTCTTTGTTGTTGTCTTGCATGCAAACGCATATACGTGAACACGCGTAAATATAAGTAGCCCTTGGACGTGTTTCTTGTGTCTCGTATTTTTATGCCCTATCTACAGAATATATAACAGTATTGCAAAATCATTGAATACGGCAAACACATACTGAGGTGCTTACAGTTGCAAAAATAACAAATGATATAAATATGCTTTGTTAATTTCGTTTAAACTGTGAATAGCCTAATAGATTAATCTTTGATTTTAAGCATGAAGCAACTAATAAGGTGGTAGGCACAGTTCTTTTCGCGATTATAGGTTATAAGTAGCGGAAAAAAATAAAAAGTACAATATACAGGCAAATGACAATCTACGTTCGCGGTTTGTGTGAATATAGCCTGCTGTCACTATCACCTTGTTAGTTGCTTCATGGATTTTAAGTACATTCTTTATAGCTCAAACTTACATTTTCAAACTTGTCGTAGGTGAATCTTATATTTATATTTTCCATCTTTCATCTTAGATTAATTGAAAACTGTTTTAAAAACAATTTTTAAAGATTCATTTATTTTTTCATTATATTTTTCTTATTGCATAGCGGCACAATCTCCTGTTGTATTCCGAAATATGATGGCAGTACTCAAAGGCAAATATCTAAAGGACTCCTATGATGGATATGCCTCATGTCCTCTGGTTACTGGATATAATACATGCATTCTGGCCGAATTCGACTATGACTTAAAGCCATTGGAAACATTCCCAGTCGCACAGAATAAGGAACGATATTCTATGTTTTATATGAAAAAGGATTTAATGCCTATGCTATACTGGCAGCTTATGCTCAAAGGTTACTGGAATGGTCCAGCACTAATGCGCAACATATTGTCAGTTTTTAAGTTTGGAAGTAAATAAATTGTCAAGAAATTCTCGAAGCGAAAAATATAAACAGTAAAAATGAAATAATTATTTTTGTGTAAGGAAAATTAATTAGGTTAAGTATATTAAAAATATATAAAATAACTATGACTGAAATCTTCAAATATTATTTAGTTATTTGAATGCTAAGCACTTATGGCTAGTGATGTAGGCCGAATCAAGTATCCAATGTTTAGTATTGGATATACTCAGGGTTGTTTCTTCTCTTTGTCAATATATAAATATAGTAAAATGCAGCCATGTGCATGGTCTATCGTTGCTGTTGTTTTGTTGCTGCATAACCTATCATAACCTATCAAATTGTTAAACAAACAAATTTGCATTTTTGCATATTAATTATGTTGAATTGAATATCAAATATGTATTGGGTTATATTTGCATGCATGCATGCATCTCTTGCACAAAACTCCTGCCAAAAACATCAAGTATCCAATAAAAACATCAAATAGTATCCAATACTTTATTGCAGCGTTGGCCACTGCCATGATTCAATCATTATAATCCGCAACTCACACGGTGATTGCCAAACAAACAATCTTTTCGTTTTGTTGTTGCTTTCAGTGAGAATCTGTCAAAGTCACTGAGAGCGACAGCGGATGAACACAGATTGCAGCATTCATTGTTGAATTATCAGTGTTGCTGTCTGATGGCATCACCAAAATATTTTAGTATTTTTAATACCTTTTTCTCACATTTGGCAACTCTGTAAACTTTGAATTTGTTCAGTTGAATTTTGAGCAGTTAGCAAAAAATCACACAATAATAAAACGCACATCAGTAATTTTCATTCATTCATTAAATACAAAAATATAAAGTCTTTTATTTGTTTGATTAAATAAGTCCTGCCACAGACAGTCTCCGAAGATTCGCCATTCGAACTGCTTCGATGCCTAACGCCTGCTGTGCCGCTAGCTCTACCCACTGCCACTTCTGCTTATATGCCGTCGCATGCCGCTACACTGACGTCTCACCCAGCCGCTGTTCATTTAGCTAACGTTACGCTACCGCGTACCACACAATGCGTAGCATCGCACTATGCAGCATCTAAGATTTCATTGGCCACTGACCAAACGTATCAGGGCACGTCTGCCACCTATTGCCCGCCCGGTATGTATAATTATTCACGACCGGTTTTGCAAGCACGCTATTCACAGAATTTTAATTTCCCTATTATGTCACTGCCGCCTCGATCCAATGGAGATGCATCGGTTTTTCCATCGTCACATCAAAATCAGTTTCAAATTTTGCATCAATTAATAATCAGAATATTCGGAAACTGCAAAACTTGCCAGAATTCTCTGGCGCTCCAGAACAATGGCCAGTTTTTTCAGTAGCTTACACAGAAACCACTGCTGCTTATCAGTACACTAACTTGGAAAATTTATCGCGTCTACAAAAGGCGCTCAAAGGAGTAGCGAAGGAGCAAGTAGAGGCTCTACTTATACATCCAAGTAGCGTGGATACTGTAATAAATACGCTGGAGTTTCAATTCGGACGCCCGGAACTCCTTATTAAGAGTCAGATTGCAAAAGTTCATGCCTTTCCCACTATTTCTATTTCAAAAATGAGCGACATAGTTCCATAGCACAATGGTTGTTAACTTGACAACATTTTTAGAAAACGCCGGTGCAACTCACCACCTGTCAAGCCCCACATTGCTGGAGGAGTAAGCAAATAAGCTGCCACTGAATAAACGTGAGGAATGGGCCAAATACACCTTCAGTATTATGCCGCGATATCCCGACGTGCGAGAGTTTTCAAACTGGCTACAACAAATCGCCATGTACATTTCTATGGTTTTTGAAATGTCGCACAATAAAGCTGCAAATAACAAAAGCACTGAAAAGAAGGGTAGAAATTTAAAAACAGTATGTATTGTGGCACCGGAAAATATAATCAAGACAAAATGTTTGATATGCCAAAAAGAACATCGCTTATACCAATGCAATAAGTTTAAAGCATTGACTATTGCTAAGCGTTGGGAATTTGTCAAAGCAAATCGGCTTTGTTTCTGCTGTTTCCGTAATGGTCACATTACCAGTAAGTGTTCTCAGCGTCGAGAATGTGGAATTTCTTCATGCCGTAAAAGTCATAATCGCCTTCTACATAACCAGGATGAAAGTCAAAGTATATCTCCATCACTTTCGTCAACTGCTGTTCAATCGCAAGTTCCTGTTAATATTTTAAATTCGTCATCAAGTAATATTAAGCCAAACGTGCAAACTGCCACCATCGGAGCCATAGCAAACGAACCGATAAATAAAAAAACGCTTTTTAAATTCTTGCCAGTGAATTTGTATGGGCCTAGAGGAGAATGCCAAGTCGTTGCCTTTATTGACGATGGGGCAAAAATTTCGCTTATTGAAGAGCAAGTTGCGAATTCAATTGGCATAAAGGGCCCACGAGAGAAACTTCACTCGTTTTGCGTCCACCAATCCATCCTAGTGACAACAAGTCTGACGGGCCCTTTATGCCAATAGAATTCGCAACTTGCTCTTCAATAAGCGAAATTTTTGCCCCATCGTCAATAAAGGCAACGACTTGGCATTCTCCTCTAGGCCCATACAAATTCACTGGCAAGAATTTAAAAAGCGTTTTTTATTTATCGGTTCGTTTGCTATGGCTCCGATGGTGGCAGTTTGCACGTTTGGCTTAATATTACTTGATGACGAATTTAAAATATTACTCGTAACAGGAACTTGCGATTGAATTGCAATTGGAAATCGCGATTGGTGGACGCAAAACGAGTGAAGTTTCTCAGCATGTTAATATGGAGATTTCTGGTACTCATGATGGTGCAATGCGCTGCGAAATTAGAAATATTAGCACGACAAATAATTTACTTCTGCCTGCCCAAGGCCTTAAAGTTTCTGAATTTAAAGAACAATACACCGAATTAAAAGACCTTTCAATTTCAAGCTATTTTGATAGTATGCCACAACTTTTGATTGGATTGCCTCACATGGAATTAATACGCCCAATGGAAATATTAAATTTTGACGTTGGGTTCTCGGCACTTAAGACCAAACTAGGTTGGGTGCTTTTTGGTTCCAATGAAGAGAATTGCAGTGAAGCAACAATAAACCACATTGATTACCGACGAAACATTTTGGAAGAACTTCAGAAACAAGTTCAGGATTATTTTAGTATCGAAAACTTCGGAGTGAGATCAGTCAAACCCCTCGTACCGGAGGCGGATAAGCGAGCACAAAGAATCCTCAATGAAACAACAGAAAAAATCGGAAATCAATATGAGACGGGACTGTTGTGGAGAGACAATGACATTCATTTTAAAGATAGCTACACCATGGCTTTAAAGCGCCTTGAATCTGTTGAACGTAGATTGAAGAAGGACCCTGAGTTAGAAAATTGGTACGTATCGAAGACTGACGAGTATATTTCCAAATCTTACGCCAGAAAGTTGCCACCGAACGAAGCAAAAAATATTGATGAACGTACATGGTATTGCCACATTTTGCCGTACGTAATGTTAACAAAGGCAATAAGATGCGACTAGTTTTCGATGCTGCAGCCAATGTTGGCAACGTATCGCTGAATTCAATGTTAATGAAAGGCCCTGCGGTATATCAGTCAAAACCATTGTTGGCTATTCTATTTAAATTTCGTCAAGGTAAAATCGGTCTGTGTGCCGACATCCGAGAGATGTTCCACAGAATTAAAATCCGAGATGAAGACCAGAATGCACAAAGATTTTTATGGAGAAACGGAGAAGTATCCAAGCCGCCGGAGACTTACGTGATGTGTGCCATGATTTTTGGATCTGCCTGCTCGCCGTGCTCTGCACAATTTATAAAAAATTTGAATGCTGAGCAATACAAAAACACGCATCCACGGGCTGTCATCGCTATCACAGATTGCCATTACGTCGATGACTACGTGGATAGCTTCGATAAACTCGAAGAAGCCACCAAAACTGCAAAAGCCGTTGTCGCCATTCACAAAAATGCTGGATTTCAACATAGAGGTTTTGTGTCGAACTCTTTGGAATTTATTAAAAATTTAACAGAAGTTTCGGTGGATTCGTCGCACTCCAGCATAACAAATATATGTCATGCCGAGGCAAATACAGAAAAAAATCCTTGGATTATTTTGGGATTCAAAAACAGATAAATTTTGTTTTTATTTAAATTTTTTTAAAGTTCCTAAAACTGTAATGGATGGTATTAGAAGGCCAACAAAGCGAGAAGTCCTGAGCTTTACCATGTCTATTTTCGATCCGCTTGGTTTCCTAGCAAACACGATTATATATTCGAAGCTTCCTCTGCAGAAATTATGGAGATTAAACGTCGAATGGAACGAACCAATTCCAGAAGATATATATTTAAAATGGTATAAATGGTTCAAAGAGCTCGCTTGCGTGGAAAGTTTCCAAGTGCCAAGATGTTACAATTCAAATTTTGGAAATAGTTTGCCGAATTTGGAACTCCATATTTTTGTTGATGCTAGTGAGCTTGCCTTTGCCGCCGTTGCATATTGGCACATGCGTTGTGGAGCTAATATCGATGTGGTTTTTGTCGCCGGTAAGCCAAAGTGCACTCCCATCAAACCCATTTTCATTCCGAGGCTGGAGCTTCAAGCAGCCGTGTTAGGAGTGTGTTTAAAAGATGCAATAATGAGTAGCCATGAGAGAGTGCCAGGTGAAATAGTGTTTTGGTCGGACTCAAAAACCGTTATACAGTGGATAAAATCTGATAGTCGTCAGTACAAGCAGTTCGTCGCACATCGCATCGCCGAGGTTCTAGACACATTTGAAATCGACCAATGGAGGTGGGTACCAGGATCCCAAAATCCAGCTGACGACGCGACGAGGCCACTTACCAATAACAGAGCATCAGCAAGTTCCAGATGGATATGTGGTCCAAAATAAAACTTAAAACAACCGCAGGCAGATTGGCCTGAAATTCCAAAGGACGTTGCCGAATAAAAAGTCGATATAGAAAAGAGACGATATTATATTTTTTGAACTGATGCAGACCCGAATTTTATTCCATTTTATAAATTTAAAAACTACTACAAATTATTACGAGTTATGTCTTGGGTTCGCCGAGCTATCACGAAGTTTCAACTTTCAATTTCAAAACAAAATTGTAATAAAACAAGAACGACATATTTCCCGCTGACTGCGAATGAACTAAAATCAACAGAAATATTTATTTGTCGATTCGTCCAAGAAGAATTTTCCCTTTGAAAATGCGTCTATTGTCATTAGGTAAGTCGATACCTAGAAGTAGCCAAATTTATTGCCATTATTGCCGCCATACGCTCCAACTTCTGGTTTCCGAACGTACGTCGATTAGTTCAATCAATTAAATCAAAGTGTCAGCTTTGCACGAATTTGAGTGCTGTCCCAAATCAACCCCTAATGGGACAAATTCCTATCGATCGACTTACGCCATATGTGCGTGCCTTCACCTATACAGGAATTGATTATTTCGGACCAGTCCATGTGGCGATTGGGCGTCGACGCGAGAAAAGGTGGGTTGCACTCTTCACATGTCTGACCATAAGAGCTGTTCATTTAGTAGTGTCAAAAGATTTGTCAACTGACGCTGCCATCATATGTCTGCGCAATTTTATAAATCGTCGAGGCACTCCAGTCCGCATTAGAAGTGACCGAGGTACGAACTTCATTGGTGCAAGTAAGAAGCAGTGGGCAATGGTTACCCAGAGCATGCGTGATGAATGTACTCGCCGTGGAGTCGAATGGGTTTTCAATAGTCCAGCGAACCCATCAGCCGGAGGAGCGTGGGAACGAATGGTTCGCAGCGTTAAGAGGGCGCTGTCATATACATAAAGAGAAAAAGCTCCTCAAGTCGAGACTCTGCAAAGTTTATTAATTGAGGCTGAGAACTTAGTCAACTCGCGCCCGTTAACCCATGTTCCATTGGAAAGTGCAGCAGCTGAGCCATTAACACCGAATCATTTCCTTCTGGGATGTCCAAATTACACTCAAACACCAGCTAACGAGGAAACCGTGTGCGTAAGGAAACAATGGCATATATCTCAGCAGATGAAACGTACGTTTTGGAAGAGGTGGGTGCTAGAGTATTTGCCCACTTTGACGCGCCGTACCAAGTGGTACCAACCATCAAAGCCGTGACAGGAGCAAGATATTGTCGTCATATGCGAAGACAACGAATGCCGAGGAGAATGGAAGAGAGGTAAGGTGATTAAAACCTTACCTGCACCTGACGGACAGGTCCGTTCAGCCCTGGTGAAGACAGCTTCAGGTATTCTTCAGAGACCGACATCTAAATTGGCCGTACTTGACATTTGTGGTGAATCTCCTTCGACGACACCGATTCACGGTGGGTGGGATGTTGCTGTCTGATGGCATCACCAAAATATTTTAGTATTTTTAATACCTTTTTAATACCTTTTTAATACCTTTTTCTCACTTTTGGCAACTCTGTAAACTTTGAATTTGTTCAGTTGAATTTTGAGCAGTTAGCAAAAAAGCACACGATAATAAAACGCACATCAGTAATTTTCATTCAATTAAATACAAAAATATAAAGTCTTATTTGTTTGATTAAATAAGTCCTGCCACGGACAGTCGCCGAAGATTCGCCATATTTTCAACAATCAGGTTGTCGCAGGACTGATTGTACTCTCTTTACAGTACTCATAATTGTCAAAATCAGCCAATTTTGCGAATGAATATGAAAGAAGAACGCATGAAAGAAGAGAGCGTTTGCAGATTTTCTATTTATATGCTGTCAACTTCGATTTTACAATTATGGGCACTCGCTCTCTCCCTTGCGACAACCTTATAATTCAACCATGGCAGCAATCAAATTTGTTCATTTTTTGTTTGCTGTGCATGGCAGCAATCAGCAATCTGAACAGTGCTGCTGGGTGGCAAAACACAATTTTTGCTGAGAGTACCTAAAAAGTACTTTTGTTGAAGAAATATAGTACTTTTTACAATAACATAATGGAAAAACCGTTGCGTGAAACCCTTATTCTTAACAAGTGAATTAATGAAGTAAACAAAGAAAATAGCTGACAAGAAAGTGTGTTTTTGAAAACAATAAATAGCTAAGCATTAATATAAGGTTGTAATACCTATAGTTTAAAATTTAAATGTATTTATATCTCTCGTAAAATTTTTTTCAGATAGGATAATTATGGCGGCATACTCAAGAGTTGAAGTGGAGTTGCTAAATTCCTTTCTCTTAGTTTGAGAACCTTGCTCACCAACGCACAATGGGTAAAATGATCGTATTTTCTGGCCAAAACTATAAAGCATCAATGTATAATAATGAAAATCGGTATACGGAAGTTTTCGAGGTTGCTGATTCCGAATCTAATGTAAAATTTTTAAAATTCAAAATGGCGGATCCAATATGGCGGCATAAATTTGAATAGTTCTTCTGATTTGCCTGAAAATCGGTATAATAGAGGTCTAAAGGCTGCCGATTTTGAATCTGAACTTAAATTTTTTAAATTCAAAATGGCGGATCCAATATGGTGGCAAAAACTTTAAAAGTTCTTCTGATTTGCCTGAAAATCGGTATACTGGAGTTTTCAAGGCTGATGATTTCGAATCTGACATTAAATTTCTTAAATTCAAAATGGCGGACCCAATATAGCTTAAATCAATATATTATGAGATTTTACCACGCCCCATTTCTATAAGTAAAAACTTAATCAAGAATTTATTAATTTTAAAAATGTATGTTTACTAATATTAACTCTTTTTTAAAAAGATATTAAAGATAAGTCAAATTAAATCAATCAATTCAATTAAAAAACAAACAAAAAATCAATTACACAAAAAATTATAAATAATATTGAAAATATTCATTCGTTACTGTCTAGATGCAAGCTGTCAAGCATGATAGAATATATCGGACTTAAGTAGTTACTGTCATTGGCATCTAAATCTGAGTCTTCATCTGTGCTAGTATCCGTATTTGAATTTTCAGTGGCTGATACAGATATGCCTTCCTCAGCTCCACAGTGTAATAAGCAAACAACTTCAGCTGGAAGCCCTAAACGCGGTCTTTGCTGTATGCGTTTGTTAAGGCCAATGCTAGATATTAAGAGATCTGAGGTATCTAAAGCTCTAGTAAAAACATCTGTTAAATTATCTATACGACTTGTTTTTCGAGCGTGATTAAGCCTATCCGCTTTATACAATTTATGCCTCGATTCTGCAGCATTTTCTCCAAAAATTCCCACTGGAAGCACAGTATTTTCCATTATTTGCTTCGAATGAATCAACACTTTGTGGACAGTGGCAGTCATTGGTAGCCACGGATATTTTTTTATAATTATATCAGCAGTATAGTAACAATACTGTTCAAATTTTTCTAAATTTAGCGGAAGTTGACAAGATAAACATATCAGGATGACTTTAAAATGAAAAATTAAGTTTTTTGTTTCTTTAACATATTCAAGTTTCAAAGGTCTGCAAAATCTCACTGATTGTGGTGTACGGTTGTTCCAAATAATTTTTCCCGATGAACATATTAAGCGCAAAAGAATAACAGTTGTTGCAAAATGGGATGAGTCTGAATCGTTTGAGTTGCCTGATTCTGAATAATTTTGTTTATAATTCGCGTGGCCAGAAGAGCTATCAAATCCATAGCTCAAGATTAACTCTGCGCCCATTTTATCTTCTTTATTTTGCTTCAATAGATGTTCTACAACCTCATTCTGCAATTCAATAATACGTTCAACAGTATGCTTCAGCAAATTTTTCAGAGGTACTTTTGCACACTTATCAGAAACAATCATCCCTTCTGGTCTACATTTTTGTTTTGAAATTGAAACTTCTCTATAAGAAGGATATATATCGCAGTTTCTCAACTTATTTTCCATTTTTGTATTTAAGTACTGCTGTTTTGAAAATCCATTTTCTAGTAAATATGCTAAAGCTTCATTAATAGAAAACGGTATCGGCTTTTTTTCTTTACTAAAAATAGCTTTTTTTATGTCAGAGGCTTGGTTGGGGCTCTTGATGCAATGTTTAAGGACGGTTGCTAAGTCTGTATTACCGCGCTTGTGTGCCGAAGTGCTGGCTGCCAAAACCATTAAATCGCTTTCGTTTTCAGTGGTCTTACGCAACTCAAAAGCTGCTCTTCTTTTTGCACGATCTGATTTTTCATTGAACGGTACACGAGGACGACCACCTTTTGATTGTAATGCCGCCTTTTGGCCCTCAAGCGTTGTTTCTCCTTTTAACCAACCATCAAATTTCGCCTTGAATGTTCTTTCGTTTCTACAAGACTTTGTCCACTTTCTGCTTATATTTAATGCTATATTTTTACACGTTTTAGCTAAAATCCGTTCTTGATTATCCGTTATACTGATTAGTTCTATATTTGCTTTTAAATAATTTAACAAAGACGTTTCCTTTGCTTTGGTTGTGCGCTCTGCATGCCATATTTTAAATAAAGTTTCATTTTTCAGCTGGTACTTACCTAAAAAAAAAAACTTTGTTCAAGAGCCGCAGAGAAACGCACATGAAATGAACGGATTTCTGTTAAGATTCGATGTCTTTTACAACATTTGTTTATCTTATGTAATAGAAATTAGTAGAAATTTTTTTATATTCCTTCAGAAATGGAATTCTAGTATTTTTACTTCTAATTTTAACTTAATTAAAGGAATGAAATTTTCTCGCTCTATGTTGTAATTGACAAATATTTTTGGATGCACTTTTTTTACTCACTATTAGTATATTTTGCCATATCGATATTTTTTTTCACTTGTAAATATATACATGAAATATTTGATTTTAATTGCAATGAACACGTGCTGCTTAGAAATGAAAATTTCAACTTTACACAGAACGAGAAAGATCAAAAGCAAACAGGCTAGCGATTAACCGTTATAAAACAAAAAAAATTATTAACATATGATATTTGGTGTATGTATATTGTAAATAAAGGGAAAGTGTTGCATTTTAGTAAACATTCAAATTGAGGTTTTGGCCAGAAAATGCGGTCATTTTACCCATTGTGCAACGCTGCAAATCCCTGCAAAACTCTGCTATAGTTGTGGTTCATAAAGACTATTTTCGCCGCATATTGTTTAGCCAAGTTTTTTAACTAAAAAACCATTTCCTCCAAATTAAGTTCTCTACCATCCATTTTACTTGTACAACTTTATGCAAAAGCTTTAATCTATGTGATACTGATGAGTAGTGATGTACAGCGACATTTGATTTACCGAATAAATCGATCGATATTCAATTTCTGCTTAACAGTTTAAATAACATAATATACGTAAATGCGTTAATAACAAAATAATAATTTAAATAACAAAGTAACATTCAAGCAATTTCAGATAAACAATCATGTTAAATTAATACCAAATGTTTCTATAGTACGAAATAAAGTGGAGGAGAAAAAATAGTGTATTTCAAAAAAATGTCAAACGCAGATTGGCGTGTCGTGTGAGCTACCAACAATCAAAATCTAAAAGAGCGTAAGAAAAATTCATTGATTGCCAATCAAACAAAACCGTGTGAGTTGGCCATAAGTTTATCCAGATATTTGACGTACCCTTATTTTATGTAAGCCAGTGGCGCCTCAGGTTCAATAGCCACATTAGCAATATGCTAAAATCAAGTCCAAATTGTTCGTTGATTAAATTTCTAGAACTCAGCTCAATACAGCTCAAAATCATCCTCAAAATATTCTATTCACGTCTGCAGTCTATGCCAAAAACTGGGCATGATAAATTTTTTGATAAAGAAATTGTGCTTAATGAGTGTAATTTTGGAATTGTTTATAAAAATATACAACATAATTGTTACAAAACAACAAAAAATGTTGCACAACAACAATACTTCTTTTCGTAATTTTTTTTCCCTCGTTACCTTTGTTTCGCGTGCGGTTCCGCTTTTGTTAACCCATTTTAGCCCGCTGGTCAATTTTTCGACCACTAACTTTTAAATTAATTTGTGGAAAAAATATCCAATCCAGTTTTTCAAACCCTTTGAGAATATACACGATTTGGTTAATTTTTTGAATTTCCTATTTTTATCTACAATATTTAGGTAAGCGCTACAAGAAAACACCTTTTTTGGACCATTTTTGAAAAAATCGATAACAAAATATATGTAAAATATAAAAAAATTATTTACATAAGCATGCAGCCAAAAGACTAAAATATGAGAATTAGTCGGTTTTGGACAACTCAGGTAAATAAAACTATGTGTTACCTGGATACTAAAATTGGTGGCCGATTTTCCGACAAGTGGCCTGATTTGAAATATATATTTTTTTTTCGTCAAATATTTCATTAGAATAAAGTTAAAACATTTAATTTAAAATTTTTTTAATTTTTGGAAACACATTGGGTAATTGGTCGATTTGTCGACCAAGTCGTAGCCAGAAGATGAAAGATCTCTGATCTAGCCAGAAAATTCTTAAAATCTGGAATTTTGTTAATTTAATCAATATAAACGAAACCAGAATTTGCATTACCAAATTCCAACACGTTATAGTACCGCACCAAAATGGGTTAATAATATCGTGATTTTTTTACTCGGCTATTGTTCTCGTCATTTTTTGATAACGCATAGTATTTGCTTTTTTTTTTATAAACATGAAAGACGATTTTCTTATAAAGAATTAATATTTTATTCAATTAAATATTGTCCAGTCTAATCCAATACCCTTTGCCATCTTTCTGGCAGTAGCATGATTCCACACTCATAAAATTTTTATTCTTTGCAGTCAAAAAACTGATCCAAGTGATTTTTGATCTCCTCATTTTAATTTAACGTTTTACCGTCTAAGAAATTTTGTAGAGACCGGAACAAATGTTAATCGGAAGGTGCTAGGTCTGAAGAGTATGGTAGGTATGGTGGCAGTATATCCAATCCAAGCTCTAAAAGCTTTTGCCAAGTGGGCAAAATTGTATGTGGTTTCGCATTATCCTGTTGGAACGCTATACCTTTTCTATTGACCAATACTGGAATTTTTTTCTTTTAAGTGAATCATTCAATTTGTCCAACTAATGACAGTAGATTTCGGAATTAATCGTTGCGTTGTCGGTAATAGCTAAAAATTCACGACTCCTTTGAAATCGCACCAAGCAGATGGCATAACCTGTTTTCGATGATATTGGCTTTTGAAGTGCTTTGAGCCGGTCCATCTTTTCTAATCCAGGATATTTTGAGCTTAACATTATTGTAGACAACCTATTTCTCGTCCCCTGTGATGATACGCTTCAAAAATGGACCATTTTCTTCGCGTTTGAGAAGCAAATCACAAACATAAATGTGACGGCGAAAATTTTCGGCCGTAAGAGGTCGAGGAACCCTTATGTCGAGCTTTCAAATAAAACTAGCTTTTCATATCAGTGGCGGACTGCCCATACTGGAGGATCTGGAGAATTCCAGAAGGGCCGATACAATTATGGACCGGTTGCCATATAGCACATGAGAAAATTATTCCTTACAGTTCTAATAAGTAAAATTTCGTCTTTGTTCCACATTTGCATTTATTACATATCTTTAAAAGCTCTAAGAAATAATATAAATTTTTTATAGAAATATCTTCGAAAAAAAAAAATAAAACTTAAAACTAAAATACGGCTATAAATGCAACAAAAACGTTAAAATATAGCCAAAAAGCATAGAATGAAGATGAAAGTGATAAAATTGCTACTGTATTATTTTTATAATTCAAAGAAAAAATAGTAGAAGGTATATGCACCAATCTGTGGAAAGCATTTAAACTCTTTTGAAGCTTAAATATATTTTTTAAGAGACACAAACATTTGAGCAAATGATTTAGTGGGGCCACTAGAGTTGAAAAATCGGGCACGAACCTTCTGTACCAGGACGCTACACCTAACACTCGTCGTAGCTCACGAATGTTAGTGGGTGCCGGAATTCCTTTCATGGCTTTAATTTTGCTGGGATCGGTGTGAATGCCTTGGGAGCTGACCAGATGACCTAGATATTTCACGCTGGTCCTAACAAATTCACTTTTCTCAAAGTTTATTTGTAAGTTGGCTTGCAGTAATCGTCTAAACACGGCTGAAAGGTTTTGAAAATGTTCTTCGAATGTTTTCCCCAGGACAATGATGTCGTCTAGATATGCGAAAGCCTTTGGCTGTAGGTCTGATCCAATGACTTGATCCAAAATGCGTTGGAATGTGGCTGGGGCAGAATGAAGGCCGAAAGGCATCACTTTCCACTGGAAGAGGCCTCTGCCTGGGACAATGAAAGCGGTACACGGTTTGGATTCCCTTCCCAACGGTATCTGCCAATATCCGTTTTTAAAGTCGATCGATGAGATATATTCTGCCTCTGAGTTGGTCCAAAATGGCATTTATCTGCGGGAGGGGGTAGGCGTCGGGTTTGGTGGCTGCATTGAGCTGTCGGTAGTCAATACACATCCTCCAGGTTCCTTGTTTCTTGCGTACCAATACTATAGGTGAACTGTAGGGGCTGCACGATGGTTCAATTCGGTCGGAGGCGAGTAACTCATCGACTTCCTGATTAATCACGGCTTGCATAGCAGGGTTACGGGGGTAGTATCTTTGTTTAATAGGATCTTGGTGATTGAGCCGGATGTGGTGCACGCCCTTGTTACAGAGGCCATGTATTTGCTTGAAAGCAGTCAGGTTTTCCTCGAGAAGTTGACTTAGCTCAGCATTTTGTTCGGGTTTTAAGAATTCTCTACTGGTCAATGCATTAAGGTGGTACAGAGTTGGTCCTGCAGTGTTTGCTGGTGTAGTCAGGCTAACCCCATCCAAAGAAATGCTGATATTCCTGTGATTCAAGAAATCCATGCCCAGTATGATCGGTTCCGCTAGGGTAGGCAGGCATGAAGCGAGTATTCGGGTTTTCTTATTATTGAATTCGATCTCGACGGGAAAAACTTCGCTACACGTGACGCTGGTTTTATAGGCCAATTGAACATTGTGTACAAGTTGACGTGGTTGTCTTCCTTGTGCTATAAGGCGTTTCTGCATTTCTTGATTAATGTACGTCAGCGTCGCGCCGGTGTCGACAAGGGCTGGCGTTTTTGTATCACAGATGTCTACTTCCACATAGTACCGCTCACTGATGTTTTCGCTTGATCCCGTTGTGGGTGATGTTCTGCACTCACACGATCTGGAGAACACGTTGTCTTTCCCGCAATGTGAGCAGAACAGCCTTCGTTGTCCCCTGCATTCACGGCGTTGGTGACCATACCGCTTGTATCGCCAGCAGTGAGTTCTCCTGTTGTAAGGCTTATTTTCACCTAAATAAAAATTCGATGGTTGGCGGCCAGACTTGGCTTCATCTTTTTTCAATAACTCATACTCATCGGTCATTTCCATGAGCTCGTCTACTGAGAGAAAATCACTTCGTCTGACGTAAAGTTTATATTCGACTCGCAGTCCGTCGTATATGCGGTCAGTATGGTCCAGGAGTTTCAGTTGTGGGTGTTGGCGAATTAAAGTTTGAATTGCCAATATGTAGTCTCTCGCATATCTTTAAAAGCTCTAAGAAATAATATAAATTTTTTATAGAAATATCTTCGAAAAAAAAAAATAAAACTTAAAACTAAAATACGGCTATAAATGCAACAAAAACGTTAAAATATAGCCAAAAAGCATAGAATGAAGATGAAAGTGATAAAATTGCTACTGTATTATTTTTATAATTCAAAGAAAAAATAGTAGAAGGTATATGCACCAATCTGTGGAAAGCATTTAAACTCTTTTGAAGCTTAAATATATTTTTTAAGAGACACAAACATTGAAAACTTAAGTTGCTTCAATCAAATATCTGAAGTAAAGTCTTTGGCTCAAGTAAATACAAATAGACGCAATATTTTTAAAAGTATTATTAGCATTATACAGGGTGACCCGCTATTGAGTGCAACTATTTACGGAGCTGAAATGTCGAGCTGAGCAAAAATTGTATAAGAGGGGGGTCGATTTTCACATTCTTAGGAACTACAGTGTTAATTAATATTTCACGACTTTGGTTTACGTTATTGTTTCTATCAGAAAAAGAACTTACATAAAACTTATTTGATAAAGGCTCGTTATAATTGTAATAAAAGCTCAATACCTCATTATAAAGGCAATAAAATCACATTTCTAACGGCATATCAACAAACCCCACCAACTTAACCGTTACCGAGCTGTCCTCATGTGAAGATGAAATCAATCGATTGAAACTACCAAATTTAAATTTTGAGTGCAAATTTCTCAGAATTTCGCGTAATAAATGATATTTTTTTTTTTAAGATCAATTTTGTAATTTATTCAATTTTCTTTTCAATGACACGAAAAACATAAACATATCTTAAAAAATAATAAAGTTGGATGTACTAAAAAAATTAAACTTATTCTTGCAAGATATTCTTGCAATTTTTTATTTTGGAATTTTGACTAATATTGACAAAGGCTTTCGAGCTATCGCTTGATCCATTTGCGTTTTTATTTGAAAGGTATCTTCTTCAGAAAATGCTGCACCTTTATTTATGAATGGAAAAATGTTTTTTCTGAACCTTAAAAGTATCTTTAAGCATTGTAAAACGTTTCGAATATAAACGTAATGAAGAACTTGAACATACATGATGACATTCAGTTTTATATTTTAACGAAAATTTTCCTATTTTGATGACGTCACTTTGTATGGGAGATAGGCGTGGTTTTGACCCGATTTTGCCATAAAGCATATTATATGTCAAAGCTAAAGTGCAAAATTTCAAGACATTTCATTTATTTTTTGTGGATTTTTAAGAGATTTAACGTTTAAAATAAAACAAATTCATTCGATTTTGCCAAATATCATAGTGGTTGTCGACGTTATATATCAAAGTCTTTAATTTGAGCAGATTTTTAAAAGATTTTACTTCTAAAATAAAGCCACTTTATATGGGCGGTGGGCATGGTTTTCATCCAATTTTTCCAAATTTCATAGCCAGAATTGGAACTGAGGAGTAAAGCTCACCTGCCAAATTTCAAGGCATTTCTTTAATTTTTGTGGATTTTAACGACATTTTACGGATAATATAAAATCACTTTGTATGGGAAGTAGGCGTGGTTTTCATCCGATTTGGCCCATTTTCAAACTTCTTCTTCTTTTTTTAAAAATAAACTTATATTTTGAATTTCATCGCGATATCTTCAAAATTGCGGCTGTAATCGTGTCGACAGACAGACGGACACACTGAAATCGACTCAGGAGTTGATGCTGATCAAAAATATATATATTTTTCTATACCTGCCACGCCTCCTTGGCGTTACAAACGAAATGACAAAGTTAATATACCCCTTACGCAGTACGCGTTGGGGTATAATAATGTCTTTAGGTGAGAGGGCCGGTCAAGTCAAGTATTTTCTAGGTCAAACTTTAGGCCCCAGTCCGTCACTGTTTGAAATGATCATGAACGGTCGAATTCAATAAATTTGATTTTTCAGCGAGTTGTTATTCGCCGGTTTGCATCACTTAATGCCTTTGTTGTGTCTTTAATCAGCTTCAGCTGGCCTTCCAGAATGTGGTGCATCTTCGAGATCAAAATTGCCGGATCGAAATTTTCCAAGCCAGTTTTGGCACTTGCACACTAAACACATCTTCTCCCTTTACGTCGGATAATTTTTTTTTTTTGCTTGAACAGCATTTTTATGATTTCTATAGTAAGAAAGTAAAATATGCCGAAAATGCTGTTTTTCGCTTTCAATGGCTGCATTATGCCAACACTAGCGCTCAAGAAAATTCGGGTGAATGGCTACACTTTTGACAGCGCTGGCAGCTGTCTACGCTCGAGTGATGTGCATTTTACCTAGCGAAATAAATTATGCTACTTCTACTCAACATTTGCAAGTTATGTCATTTAACAGCTGTTTGCGCGCCAATTTGCATGAATTTGCAAACACTCAAATGAAATGCTTAAAATAAATGCAAATTCCGTGGCTTGTGCTATTTTTAATGTTTTTAACTATCCTTTGCTCCTTGCAATGGTTGAATGAGGTCCGAAATGTGCTCCTTAATAGCCATATCAAGGGCAAGAGGAAAGGAATTAGGTTTTAAATTCAACAAAACAAAACAAGCGAACAGGCTACGTCAAACGTCAGTTGTCAACTTTCTCAACGTTCGGTTAAGCATTAGTCAGAACTTAAACCAGAGGTTAGTAAAAGAGTAAGACTTACCTGCCACTTAAGTGTTGATTAAGTAAAAGGCACGTTGTGGCTCCGGTTAGCTGCTAATTAGAAGAACTCTCCTACGTGCTCCTCTGCCAAAGAAAGAAAAATACTTTCTTCATTTGAACTAAATTAAGCCAGGCTGATACGTTTCTCTATTTTATATAATAACTGACTATAACAAAACATAAAACAATTGGGCCTATTCGGCGAAATCTGTTATTCTGTTACGCATTTTCTGTTATCAATCATAAAAGATACCGGCCATAAAAGATCTGTTAAAATTGGTATTCACCATTTCAAACATTTATGGTATCCTGCTATCAATCTTCGAAAACAAAAATCTATTACAATTCCGTTAACTTCCGTTATGAGACAGCTGATTGCTGTCAATAAATTCTTAAAGTGCACATAAAAAAAAAACATAAATCGCAACGCAGAGCGAAAAAAGTAAGTTAATAATTTAAATAAGCAATTGTATTCTATCAATTAACATTTTTTATAGGAAAACGCGAAAAGAAGGTATCATTGGAGCAAAAAGAGGTTTATTGCTCTTACTTGGAAGAGAACCCAGTTCTGGCGAGGAGGAAACACTGCGACGCATCAGTGCAAGGGCTGTGGCACTGTTGGCTGGCAGCCTTCACTCAACAAGTGGTGCGCAGCATTCATGGGACAAGTGGAAGACGGTAAGGCTTTTGTTTATATTGCACATATTTGCTACAATTCAATTTAGTACAATTTAATTTCAGGTGATCGAACGGTTTGATATTTAGGCGTAACTCCAGCAAAGTGGTCCGATGGTTTCTTCTATTTAAAAATTGTCTTTAAAATACATACACATATTTATTAATTATATCTTACATTCGCCTCCTTTTTTGAGCCATTCTTATTGAAATTCTTAAATAAACATCCATTTTTCACACTAAAATGTTCACTTTCTAAAAATTTGTTATGATAAAAGACAGAAAAATTTATCTGTTATTCTGTTGTCATTCATAACAAATTTCATAGCAGATTTTGTCATGCCGAAATCAATTTAAGGTTTTGTAAAAGATTTTTTGACAGTTCGAAAAATCTGCTATGATTCGGAACAGA
This sequence comes from Coremacera marginata, assembly GCA_914767935.1. Lineage (NCBI taxonomy): Eukaryota > Metazoa > Arthropoda > Insecta > Diptera > Sciomyzidae > Coremacera > Coremacera marginata. Next base: position 75,918,819 of record OU612047.1, read on the forward strand.
TTTCATAAAAGATTGTCGTGCAGAATACGAATTTTGGTTTCGTAACAGATTTTTTGACAGCTAAAAAATTTGTATGGGAAATCATAACAGAATAACAAAACTTTTTCATAACAGCTTGTGCCGAATAGGACCAAATATCACAAAAAACGTAAACAAATGACAGCTGATATACAGTTTTTTCGTATTCACAATTGAAAATTCACAATCAGTCATGTAACCGTCGCTACGGTGAAATCAAAATTGTTTTTAGCTATCGTATGGTTAGCTATCCCCTGGTTAGGAGCTACCCTAACCGGACATTGAGAAAGCGTCCCTTAAAAGGCTATCAACCAAAAACTACTGGGCAAAATCAATTGAATTTTTCATAAGCAAGCCTTGCTATGTTACCTGTCAAAGTACATATGATTATGCAGCTTAAATGTGAAGTTGGTTGTGAAAAATACAACATAGTCATCTCTTGGGGAAAAAACGAAATTACTTTTCGAACAACCCAATTATTCTCGCAGAAGTCGGTTGTACTTAAAATAAAAGCGTAAAGTGAGAGCAAAAATAAATTAAAAAAATATATTTCCATTTTCCAAATAGGATTAAACATATGTTATTTGAAGAAAAAAGCAAAGCATTATTTCTCGCATTTGATCAAGATCTCGCAGGTTTTTGTTACTGACAAAAAACAGACAAAAGTCTATGATGAATTTCCTGCATAGGACACTATCGTGGAGATTTTTCGACTGCGGCGCCACTTGTGCACTACCAGTGCACAAGGTTGATTTATAAGGTTGTCGCAAGGGAGAGAGCGAGTACCCATAATTGTCAAATCGAAGTGGACAGCTCATAGAAAATCTGCCAGTGCTCTCTCTTATCATCCGTTTTTCTTTCGTAGTCATTCGCAAAATTGGCTGGTTTTGACAATTATGGGTACTGAGAAGAGAGTGCGATCAGCCCTGCGACAACCTTATAAATCAACCTTGCCAGTGCACTACCTTGGACCTTCTACGATTCATTGTGAAAGGGGTTATTCTAAATCTATTCCGAGTCTAGAGCTGAGATTAAGGTTTTTTTAATATTTGTGTTTGATTTGTGTGAAAGAAGCTTTTCAAAATTGAAGTTGATAAAATCTTACTTAAGATCCACAATGAGCCAAGCACGGCTAACCAAGCATTCCATTTTGTCTATTGAAAAGCATACAAAAGAAAATTTGATAATGTGATCGAAAATTTTAGCAAAATAAAGTCACGTAAATACGTATTTGAAATTTTATTTTGGAGGTGCTCAATAGAAAACTGTCCCGGGTGCCAACTCATGTTACGCCGCCACGGATGTAAGCAAAAATATGTCCGTGAAGTTAACAACCATTTTTGACAACCAATTCCATTCTCACGCGTTCTATGAGGTTTTGACAGTTCTTCAAACGTCATTTTTCAACAACTATTTTGGACAACTGTTTTGCGACTTTTAGGAGATGAACAAAAAGCGATGGTGGAGCTCTTAGGACAACTAATGGAAACAGTTCGGAAAACAGGTGAGAAGAAAATTTTACATAGTTATAATACAAAAATAAATCAAATCATTTCCTACGCTCACAGGCTCAAAAAAATGCAGCATTCATTTTCATGGACCAGAAGCTTTTTGGAGTTGTTGGACATAACGCCTCAATGCAGGTCAATGATTTATATATGGATAAGTCGGGAAAATATGTATCTTTTTGATAATTATAATGGCATTTTAATAACTTTTTCCATTTTCTCCTAATAGGCCTTATTCTCTGAGGTAGAAATTTGACGGATGCTTCTTACGCCTGCTGGACAGAAGGCCCTGGAATAAATGGATCATTTACCAATCATCAAGTGGGAATTCAAAATACCTGTTATATGATACCAAATTTATTACTGCAACTCTTGAACTTCTTCCAGAGACCTGGCAAATCCTTTCCAAGCAAATATGGACACTTTCCTTTTAGGAGTTGTTGGGCACTTTTTGTCGCAGGAGCAACTAAGTTTCCACTAGCATCAATCACGTAAATATATACATTTTTGATGGCACTGATTTTGGATTCATAACTATTATAATTTTTCTATGCCAGGTGTCATCCTTGGGAAAAGCAGATTAAGAGCTGTTTTTAAGGATTCTGGACAGAACCATATGACCAACTACAAAAGATTATAGAACATCAACAAGGTATGTATAATAGCTTCCATTTTAAACCAAATTCGTTAAATTTTGTTTCTTACTTTTTCCAGAACACCACCTAATCCTTTTAGGACAAAATTGGCCAATTTCATTTTTGGAGTTGTTGGGCACTAGAAGTCGCAGGAGCATCGTCATTTATGCAAACATCAATCAGGTAAGTATGCACCTTCTTGATAGCATTTATTTAAAATTTCTAACCTTCGCCATTTTTTTTTACCAGGCTACATCCTTGGAAAAACTAGATTTTGGACGATTTTTGAGGGTTTTGGACACTTCTTCATGGAAAACTAAAAACAGTCATATACCATCAAAAAGGTATTTATTGCAGTCTTATGATGACATCAAATTTAACAATATTTCTTCTTTACTTTTTCCAGAATCCTATGTAATCCTTCCTGGACCAAAATGGCCAATTACATTTCTGAGGTTGTTGGGCCCTTGTAGTTGCAGGAGCGACTTTATTTATATCAGCATCAATCAGGTAAGTATACATCTTTTTGATAGCACTTATTTCGAGTTTGTAACCATCGTCATTTTTTTATGCCAGTCTTCATCCTTGGGAAAAGCGGATTTTGGACGATTTTTGAGGATTTTGGACACTTTTTCATGGAAAACTAAAAAAAGTCATACACCACCAAAAAGGTATTTATTGCATTCTTATGATGACATCAAATTTAACAATATTTCTTCTTTACTTTTTTCAGAATCCTATGTAATCCTTCCTGGACCAAAATGGCCAGTTTCATTACTGCGGTTGTTGGCCCCTTGTAGTTTCAGGAGCGACTTAATTTATACCAGCATCAATCAGGTAGGTATACATCTTTTAGATAGCACTTATTTCGAGTTTATAACCATCACCGTTTTTTAATGCCAGACTTTATCCTAAGGAAAAGCGGATTTTGGACACTACATCATAGGAAATTAAAAAAATCATACACCAACAAAAAGTTGTTTTTAATAGTTTTGTGGATTTTGGACACTACATCATGGAAAATTAAAAAAAATCAAACACCACTTCCACACACACATCTTCCTGGACCAAAATGGCCAATTTCATTACTGCAGTTGTTGGGCCTTTGTAGTTGCAGGAGCGACTTTATTGATATCAGCATCAATCAGGTAAGTATACACCTTTTTGAGAGCACTTATTTCGAGCTTATAAACATTACCGTTTTTTTATGACAGGCTTCATCCTTGGGAAAAGCGGATTTTGGACGATTTTTGAGGGTTTTGGACACTTCTTCATGGAAAACTAAAAGAAGTCATACACCACCAAAAAGGTATTTATTGCAGTCTTATGATGACCTCAAATTTAACAATATTTCTTCTTTACTTTTTCCAGAATCCTATGTAATCCTTCCTGGACCAAAATGGCCAGTTTCATTACTGCGGTTGTTGGCCCCTTGTAGTTTCAGGAGCGCCTTAATTTATACCAGCATCAATCAGGTAGGTATACATCTTTTAGATAGCACTTATTTCGAGTTTATAACCATCACCGTTTTTTAATGCCAGACTTTATCCTAAGGAAAAGCGGATTTTGGACACTACATCATAGGAAATTAAAAAAATCATACACCAACAAAAAGTTGTTTTTAATAGTTTTGTGGATTTTGGACACTACATCATGGAAAATTAAAAAAAAATCAAACACCACCAAAAAGGAATTTTTAATAATTTTATGCTGACATCAAATTAACTTATACTACTTCTTTACTTTTCCCAGAACTCTACAAAATCGTTAAAGACCAAAGAGGACATTTTTTTGGAGTTGTTGAATATGTGTTGTTGCAAGAACAACTTAATTTATAACAGAATCAATTAGTCAGATATACGCATTTTTATAGCATTTATATTAAGATTTTAACTTTGTTCATTTGCTTACATTAGGCCTAATCCTATTTACTTTTTAAAACTCTATGTCAAATCTTGCATCTCCAAAAAGGTATTTATATATTTTAAAATTCAAAATTATAACTTCATTACTATTTACTTTTTTAGAATCATACCTAATCTTCGCTGGGTCAAAATGGAATTCTTTTTCAGAGTTGTTGAAAATTTGTTAATGCATTAGCAACTTGATTTTAATCAGGACCACTTAGAGTAGTTTAGAAATATAAATCTGTATTATTTTAAATGTGTAACCTTGCCAACATTTCAATATTAGTCTTCATCTTATTAGAACGAAGATTTTGGACGATTTTTGAGGATTGTGTACACAAAACAATGGGCAACTATAAAAAAATTATTTACCATGGCAAAGGTATTTTAAAGTCATTTTCTTTTTTACTTTTTTATTACAAGATTAAATCTCATCTCTGACTAGGCCACTATTTTCATTAAAGTGTTATCGAACAGCTTATTTTGAAAGAGATTGCAATAATTGGTAAATTATAAAAAGTATGAAAGTTATGTGTTTACACATTTTATGTTTTTAATTTTTGTTTTAATTCTTGTAACTGTTTTGTTTTTCCACTTTAAATTCAACATGTTCTTATTTATAAATTTTGTTGCATAATTTTTACGATTTTTAGGTTTCTCTGATATAACAATATAAAAAAAAAAATACGAATCTTGTATAAATTAAATCTTTTCTATAAATATATTTTCAAATAAGACTCAAGAATATAGGATTATACGTATGTTCAATAAATTTAAATCCTTATAAATCCCAAATCGCTTTTGAAGATACTACTGATATCTATTCGGCTCTAAGAAATTTAATAATTTCTTCGGACGTCTTTTAAACTCCTGAATCCAAAAATCGGAACTGTTTAAAAATCAACGGAACCGTCTATAAGATTTGCAAATTTTATTTTTATCAACAACTGTTCTGGAAAAAGTTGTTGATGAACAACAGTTGTTGATGAACAACAGTTGTTGATGAACAACAGTTGTTGATGAACAACAGTTGTTGATGAACAACAGTTGTTGATGAACAACAGTTGTTGTTGAAAAATTATTTCAATTGAAAAAACTTTCTATACAACTCGTATACTTCACATGATTTAGCCTCATCTTTGGCTAGGGCAGTATTTTCCATAAAGTGGTTATTGAACAGAAGTTATTGAAGAATAGTAATATTTAAAAATCGAAACAATGTATTTAACATGTTCTTTTATATATACATTTATTATTATAATTCTTATACTGTATTAATATAACATTGTCATAGTATAACATTTTAACATTTTTAAGTTTCGTTGATATTTAAGTATAAAATAAAAAATATTAAAATCTTGCGTTATTTAAATCAACACTAAATTTTTTGATAAGACTCAAGATTAAGTCAGCACAGGTTATTTACTTCTAACTGCAAAATCGTTCATTTTAAAATTGATATAAATTATTTTTTAATTTATATATCCAAGTTCAAATAACATTTTTATAAATCCTAAAAAGCTATTGACCTGCGATTTTGGACATGAACATTTGTCTTTGATAGATATGTTTTACTTAAGGGCCTACTAAAGTTTTTTCTTACATGTTTTGAATGTATAATATCTTAAAAATATTCTCAGAAAGTTTTGAGTTAATTAAATAAAAATTATCGGCCTAGCTGCCATTTTGGTAAAATCATAATTTTTCTAAAATCTTCGATCAAAGGCTAAAAAGCTTTAGTAGAACCTTAATCATTTGTTTTTTTTTTGTTTTTAGATAAACAAGCTCTAAAAAATCGTGTCCACCGCATATTTAAGGTACCTTACTAAACTTTGAATTACTGCTATATGGTTTAATATTTGTTATCCAAAAATTCAAAAAACTTTTCTTGAAAATATATATAATTATAATGTAAAAGCAAATTATCTAAAAAAAGCCGTAGCTTAAAAATAAAACCTTAAATACAGGGGTTTTTCGCTTAAAAAAACTTTAGTAGGCCCTTAAAAATATGTGATAAAAGTATACGAAAATTAATAATACATCAATTAATCACCTCTCCCTTAAGTATAATATATGTATTAAAGACAAATGCGCATGTTTAAAATCTACTCAATAGCTGAGATTTAAGAATATTCCTTTTTTTATCGTCATATATCGGGAATATGGCGTATTTCAATGGGAGGATTTGCATGTATAAAATAAGTACTTGACTGGCTTGTGTGTCGGTTGGTTTCTCTACAATTGGCTTTCAAGCCTAAAGGGAGATAAAAAGATTAAAAAGTGCTTGTACTTAATTCAAATAATTAAAATAATTCTTAATTCTTCAATTATAATAATTTTGATAATTCTTAAAAAATTTTTCCAAAAATTTTTAATATATTTTTTTCAATAATATTTCCACAATTTTTCACTAATTTCTATCAATAATATTTTAAATTTTAAGATTTATTTTCATACATTTGCCGAGTCCGCTAGTATTATATGTATATAATAATAAATTTATAAATTATATGCCTAATAAAACATGTCAGCGGTAACACTGCACGCGATTTCCCTTAATGACTCTAGAACAGTGTCGGGCAAAACAATACATAAACATGCAAGCTTGTGTCTGTGTCCATGAGAGAGCGACAGCGCTGGTTTTATTTACACTGTAAATAAAATGCATTTTTTTTATGTTTTATTTATATAATTGTAATTATTATGATTTATAATTATAATTATTATTATCATTTTTTATTATTTTAATTATTATTATTGTCATTATTATAATTATTATTATCATTATTATTATCATTATCATTATTATTGTTATCATTATCATTATTATTATTATTATCATTATTATTATTATTATTATTATTTATCATTATTATTATTATTTTTTATTTTATTATCATCATCATCATCATCATCATCATCATCATCATCATCATCATCATCATTATCATTATTATTATTATTATTATTATTATTATTATTATTATTATAATTATTATTATCATTATCATTATTATTATTATTATTATTATTATTATTATTTTTATAGTAACTTTTCAAATTCTATTATATCGTCTATATTTATGTTGCCTTCATAACTTTTAATGCGCTGTAAATCTGAGATATGTTCATCTGATAAACGGTTTCTAAATTTATGTCGGATAATTTTGAGGGTTGAAAATCCAACCTCGCAATCGTATGAGGAACTGAACATAGAATATATTTTGAAGATTTCATGTTTAATATTTGGATATGTTTCCTCTCTTACCTGTTTCCAAAAATGTTGACCCATTTCCAAGGGAAGGCTTATATCACTGCGCAGCATTGTTAGCTCTGCGTGTATTTCTGTTGGTTGGTCGTTAATTTTGCAAATTAAAGGATTATTATGCAATTCAATTGCGGTTTTAATTATCTGAAAATCTTGAAATCTTTTGTTATAATTTATTAATAACTCTTCAACAATCCTTGTATAGTCTATTAATTTATTAAAATTTAAATTATCTGACCATATTATCCTGGTTTTATCCAAATTGGACAGATCATTATTTTTTAATTGAATTATTAAAATATTTAGTTTGCGCTCAAAGTGTTCTACAATAGGCACTAGCTCAAAAATATGTCTGTTTTTACCCTGCAGTGACAGATTTAATTGATTTAATAAAAGAGTAAGGTCGCATAAAAAGGCTAAGTCTAATAAAAAATCTTTATTCTTAAGATTTGAAATTAAATCATCCGATTTTGAAAAGAAATTTTGTTCCAAAAACAGTAAAACTTCATTCCTCAAATCAAAAAGGCGTTGCAAGCTCCTACCACGGCTAAGCCAACGAACCTCTGTGAACAAAATTAAATCACCAAACTCGGCATCAAGTTCATCGAGAAAATCTTTAAATTTTCTGTGCCGTAGTGCATTATGCCCCCCTCGAATTGCATAATAATTTTGATGGCTATTTCCATTACATAGGAAAGGTTTAACTCTTTCGAAAAAAGCGACTGCTGATGGATAATGCAATGAAAAGCTGGAATTTTTATATTATTTTTCATTAACCAACCTATCAGCCCTTGATTTTTTCCAGTCATCACTCTGGCTCTATCAGTACAAATCGCAGTCAACTTTTTTTTGTTAAAAAGTGAAAAAACATTTTGTTGTAGTATTTTAAAGAGGTTTTCGCCTGTAACATGCCCATGCATTGAAACAACGGAGAGTATTTCCTCTGTTGTTTGTAAGTTTTCATCAACTGACTTAACACATATGATTAATACGCTTAAGTTATTTATGTCCGTGCTCTCGTCAAGACATATAGAAAAACAATTTGCAGTTTAATAACCTTTGCTTAGTGGTAAAATATAAATATTTACAAATAACTTCCGTTCGGCGAGTTATTGTTCGTCTGGATAAACGTATTTGTTCTACAATTTGTTGCATTTCATTTCCTTGCTCCCCAAAAAAACTGAAAACAACCTGACTTAATTCTTTAAAAAACATACCATCTTCATACGGTCGGCATTTTTTTGCCAAGGCCAATGACACAGCATAGGATCCCTTTTTAAATTGTAATGAAGAAATATTATGATGAATATAAGAATTATTTATATTTTGATTAAAATCATCAGCAATAAACCTTAAAAAATATTTAGCTTTTAATTCGAAAAGCTTTAGTTTTCGTTCTTCTCCTAAAATTAAATTGAATTGTGCGTGACAAACCGAGTAATGCCTTTGCACATACATCAATACGGAACGAGAAACAGTGCGTTCGCATATAAGACATTGCGCTACAGCGTTTGTATTTTCTATAAAAAAGAAATCTAGCATCCATTTATCATTAAACATTTTTCTCTCTGTAGTTGCGAAGCGAGCAGAAGCGAGTTCTTGCCTACTTGAATGCTTAACGTCAACTGACATGATTTGAATAGCAAAATTAAGCTCACAGCTTCTCATAAGCACGAACCAAAGTCATAACTCGGCTACTGTTCGTACGCCACACGAAATTTTTATTGTGTACATGTGAAAACATTGACGTCGGCAGCAAATCTAGCTCAATCACATGTGAATAGGTTTTTCAATTTTGCCCGACACTGCTCTAGAATCATATAGAATGACTCTAGAATCATTGAGCGGCATTCTTATGAGCGATGAGTGAAAGCGGCGGCACTCGTCGCTTATCGATATTATGAGAATGATTCGCGAGGAAGTGGTGGTTGTTGTACGCAACCGCACTCACTCGCATTCGGTTTTTGATGGATGATTTATAGTCATTCGTTCGAATCATATACTCGTTGCAGTTCCTGATATGCTTGTGGTTATGTTAATAAAAATCAAGTGCGCAATATTTTAGTAAAATTTATTGACATGAAAATAATTTGTGGAAATTTGTTTTAATTTTTATAGCGACATTATCTCTAATTACTTTGTGTCTTAAATAATTTAAAATAAAAAATGCCTTCAACATGCAGGATATTTAAGACGTTGTATGTGTTCGTTAGTGAGCAAGTGCGAAAGTACGCATTACCGTGGGATTTCCGTATTAAAAAATAAAACAACTTTATTCTAACAATGACCAATTTCAGAATAAAAAGGAAATTTATGTTCAAATTAAAAATATCATTTTTGATTCAAAAATTTCAAACTTAACCTTACTTTTGTCACTGTTGAATTTTAATTTAACGTTATTTTTAATTTTATATTGTTTTTTTCGGTTTTATTCTCTGCGATGTGTAAACAAAACCAGCTATCTTTTGTCAAGAGAGGAAAAAAGTATGTTTGGATTTTTCCTAATATAAATTTAGAAATAATTATAATTATCCTTTTGTTTAAACAAAGGATTTTAAAACTCTGTATTCATACAATAAAAATATAATAAATTCATAAAAATATTCATACAAATTCTTTGCAAAATATGTTTGCATACACAAATCAAATTTTTTTCAATATTATTTTACATCAAAAATGTAACCATTACACTTTTAAAAGCTCATAATAGTGGTATTCGCTCTTTTGAGTATTTATGAATACACTAGTGTACTTCTGTCAAAAAATTACACTAAATACACATGCAACAACAAATACCATAGCTTTTGAAGTTACACTTTATGTGTTTCTTTACAACATCAAAAGATGATTGTAATGTAGTTGTATGTGTTAATTGTATCATTTTGACATTACTTGGCTGCATTCTTGGCACCATTTCTTGTCCTTTGTTCGCCATAATTTTTCGCGCTAGTTCGTCACATCATATCGTTTTCTAATTAGAACTGTTTAAAATTTATCTGTTATGGAATCTGTAATGGAAAATGTTAAAATAAGGAAAAAACGTTCAATTGCCACCAGTGTAGCCAATAGTAGATACACTGCTGTGGAAGAAGTCACTCACTCTTTCCCTTATATTTATCGGTACAATTACAATCAGTACATCTAATACACGAAAGAGCGAATACCACTAATATAAGTTTTGTTCAAAACAAACAGGTAGTAGAAAGCATAGTAGTCGAATGTATCTTTAGTATTTTGTACTACGAAAAAGTATGATATTAATGCAACTGCGGGATTTTTATGTCATTAGGGGCTTTCACATGGTTCACCAAATTGAACTAACATGGCATGTTGGATGACAAGTAATACCGTGCGTAAACTAAAAACGACAGTCGGTCCAATATGTAGGATGAAAATCAAAAATTTTTGATTTTCTAGCGGTCGTCCTACAAATTAGACCATGCGAAAGCATGTTGATACAACTCGCTGCATTTTTTCATTCTGTATTGGTCGTCGCACAATGGACATCGGCACCGGTTATTCCAAACACTGAATTTGGATAGAATTTATTAAATTTTGTAAAAGTTTTCCTGAATTATGGAAAGAACAAATATAAGCAAATGGAAATAAAGTAAAAGTATTGGTCAGTTAAAAAAACAGCCAAAAACATTTTTTTTCATTCCGCAGAAGTGCTCTGCAAATAATGATTCACAAATTTGATCGTTCGAACGCTTAATCAAATTTTTCCATCCAATTTACGACATGTCATCCAATATGTTGGACCATGCGAAAGCCACTATTAAAAAATTGCTGTTTTGCTCCCCTCTTCAAATAAGGGTATACATTCTTATTCTTGTGAGAAGACGTCAAATATCTGGATACCCTACGTTCGTGAAGATAGCAACGATATTTTCGTTGACCCCAGCAATGATTTTGTTGTATGCCAATTGGAACGACTTAGCGCTACGCGCATAAGGTGTTTATTTAAAGCAATAATGATCATTAATGAAGTTACTTGTAAATCATACTTTAAAAAAACATAACACATACATACATTTAATTAATTTAAAAATAATTTAAAACTTGTAAGGAATGGAGCTTCGGCAGGGTACTGAAGCTAAAATACCCCCCGCGGCCGCACTGAAGTCTTTAAAGCCTTTAGACGTCTATAAAATGTTTATGTGTAATCTGCAAAAATATTTATGTCATACGTTAATTTAATTTTACCCTTAGCTGCCACATAGAGTAATTTGTAAACAAAGTAAAATGCCACACCCACTTTTCCAGTATAAAGACTCCAAATTTTACCGAAGAATATATGTATGGGTTTGATAAACGACGTGGGCGGAACTTGGGTACATACAGGGGTACATAAAAACGAAAGTTTTAAATAAAGCCACTTTGTATGCGAGGTAGGCGTGGGTTTCATCCGATTTTGCAAAATATCATAGTGATAGTATATATAATATATAAAAGCCTATGTGCAAAATTTGAAGGCATTTCTGAGACTTGAGCAGATTTTTAAGGGACTTTACGGTTAATATAAAGCCACTTTGTATGGGAGGTACTAGTGGTTTTTATCCGATTTTCCAAATTTCATTGTCAGGATTTATATTGAAGACCAAAGCTTATATGCAAAATTTCAAGGCATTTCATTAATTTTTGTGGATTTTTAAGAGATTTTACTGTTAAAATAAAGTCACTTTGTTTGGGAGGTAGGTGTGGTTTTCATCCGATTTGGCTCATTCTCGAACTTTATCTTCCTTTTTTAAAAAGCTTATATTTTGATATTCATTGCGATAGCTTTAAAATTACGGCTGTAATCGTGTAGATAGACGGACAGACAGACGGGCACACGGAAATCGACTCAGGAGGTGATGCTGATCAAAAATAGATATACTTTTCTATACCTGCCACGCCTCCTTATTGGCGTTACCAACGGCATTGCAAAGTTTATATACCCCTTACGCAGTAAGCGTTGGGGTATAAAAAAGCTATATTAGACATAACAACTAAACATTTAACAAACATTTTAAGCTATATGCACAAAGAAATAAAAAACTTTTTGACAATTTTCGGGTATCTTAAAGTTTTCTGCACATATACCACCTATACACTTCGAAAACAGTTTTTTTTTCCAAAACTTTTGACACCAAAACCAACTCTCTAGCTGCATTGGAACAGATTCCCTACCACGTCGTCATCCAGTTTTAAAAAAATCGTTGCTGGCCTCAGAGTTGTTCCAAGAGTTTCTGCACATATGTCCCCTATGCACCTCGAAAACGGGTATTTTCCAAAACAGGAAAACTCTATTTTTATATAGAGTCTTTTATATATAGAGTATTTATTATATATGTTATTGTCTTAAAATGTTTCTTAAATATTTAGTTGTAATGTCTAAAATAGCTCTTTTTTAAAAGTGTAAAATATGGAAATATTAGGACGGATGATTTAAACATAGTCTTGAGCTACTTTCTGCAAGAAATTGAAAAAACCGAAATTCGGAAAAAAAGTAATACCTGTTGAAACTCGATTTTTTTTTCAAAAATACTTTGTGTGCCCTTTCATTTCGATTACGAAAAAAATTATAAAAAATCGAAAAAAAGTTATTTTTCTCTCGGAGTAACTATAATAATTCTAGAAAAATATTTCTGATACCTATTCGAAAAATTTTTGAATTGCAGGCCAACGTACCGTTTTTTCCATTCTGATTTTTACTACGTTGGATTTAGGTATTTTAACGAAAAAGTCTCCAAAAGTCAAAAAATGTTCTTATTTTGTATATTTTTGTATTTTTAAAGCTTTTTTGAAGAAAAATAGATAGGTTTTTTTTTTGAAAACCGAAAGGCCTGCAAGTTCTTCTAAACAGGCATTATTTGTAATAACAGAGAAGAATGTTAAAAAATTTAATGTTGTTCTAATACAATTTAGTGTTTCAAAGTCAAAGCATAAAGTGCTAATTTCCCTCAATATTTCTCTAATTTCCCTCCATAACAGTTTTTTTAGGAATGATCCAGGGAATCATATCACAATAATTTAGAATTTTTTCCGCCCAGATTGGTCAAATCGCACACTGTGCAACGGTTGAAAGTTCAGAACTCTTTCCTTTATTAGGTTGCGAACAAAGTGAACTCAGATTCAGACAGGCAGGCATATCAGATCAGTAGCGGGATTCCCAAACATCTTAACTTCGATTACGTTAACGTTAACTAACAACGATTATAGCTTGCAGTAACAACTGCCGTATTCCCAAACCTATGCTTAACTGCAATATTTATACGAGTTGCATTAATAAAGTTAGCGTAATCATTGTTAACAAATATTGAAAATATGGCAGTATTGGCATTTGACAGCTTAAATTGGTGAAAGCAAGGTTGATTTATAAGGTTGTCGCAACGGAGAGAGCGAGTACCCATAATTGTCAAATCGAAGTTAACAGCTCATAGAAAATCTACAAGTGCTCTCTATTATCATCCGTTCTTCTTTCGTAGTCATTCGCAAAATTGGCTGGTTTTGACAATTATGGGTACTGAGAAGAGAGTGCGATCAGCCCTGCGACAACCTTATAAATCAACCTTGGGTGAAAGATTAAAGAAGAATAGAAAAAATAAAAAAGAATCAAACAAAAATAAAAATGCAAGCAGCAAAAAAAAAGAAGCAGCCGTACAACAGCTGAGCAATACAAGCTGATGTTGGACTTTTTCGTGAACCGATGCTGCCAAAAGGGTAGTGATGAAGAGGTGGTAAGGATAGCCAGGGATATCGTTGTGATCAAGGTTGATTTATAAGGTTGTCGCAGGGCTGATCACACTCTCTTCTCAGTACCCATAATTGTCAAAACCAGCCAATTTTGCGAATGACTACGAAAAAAAACGGATGATAAAAGAGAGCACTTGCAGATTTCCTATGAGCTGTCAACATCGATTTGACAATTATGGGTACTCGCTCTCTCCCTTGCGACAACCTTATAAATCAACCTTGGTTGTGATTAAGCAGCTAGTGTGTGTTGCGAGATCTCTCTAACAGGCTGCTGCTGCTACCTCTGCTGCTGTTACTGTCTCCCAAGTGCAGCTTATGTGAATATGTTTATAATATAAAAGCAATGAAGTCGATTTATTTGAATTTAATCTTTCATTATATATTTCGTTGGTTTGTTTTTGGGGTTTTTTTGTTTTTGTTCTTGTTTTGACATTCTTTTACTTTTTATTTATATTTAATTATTTACGGTTGCATTTTCTTTATAAAGGCAATAAAACACCTTTCTAATGGCAAGTCAATAAACCCCACCAACTTAACCGTTACCGAGTTGTGGTCGTGTGAAGATGAAATCAATCGATTGAAACTACCAAATTTCAACTTTGAGTGCAAATTTCTCAAAATTTCGCGTAATAAATGATTTTTTTTTAAGATCAATTTTGTAATTTGTTCAATTTTCTTTTCAATGACACCAAAAACATAAACATATCTGAAAAAATAAAAAGTTGGCTGTACATTTTAAAATATTTGTATTCTTCACAACTTCACAAAAAAAACCTTATTTTACGCTTAACGTTGATATTTGTATGGTTAACAACGTCTTAAAATACGTTGTTAAGCTAGCTACAGATACGTTAAGATATTGTTAACGAACTGTCAAAGCTATCTTCAAAAATATCTAAGGTTGAGTTTGGGAATACGAGTTAACAATTTTTGTAGCTAAGACCAGTTAACGTTAACGTAATCGAAGTAAAGATGTTTGGGAATCCCGCTACAGAAAACACATTAGAGCAAAAGAGATGCATGACTTGGTTTTATTCAGAACAAGCGTTCCCTATGTTCTCAACTTTAAGTATTAACGCAAGTTCTTTGTTTCCTTTCCTTTCCTTTCCTTTCCTTTGACCTCTGTCCGGCTCTTCATCACACACTTTCCACATTAAAAATTTTACAACAAAAAAAAAGTAGAAACAAACAGAAACTAGTCACAAGCATCAACCACGCAAAATAAACGCTCTTTCACTTCCAAATAAACACATCGAAAATTCCAAACTACCCGGGTAGTTCGATTTTTTTAGAAATTTCAAGAAAAAACATTTATTTTTGTTTGTTTATCTGAGCTTTGTTTGTTTAGACTGAGCTACACCAAGTACTTTATAAGTTTGTTTTGTTTCTGTTATGAAGACTTTTTTATTAACATCATTTTAAAAAACAAAATATTTTATTGATTGTTAACTGAAAAAATCTTAATCTGAACTTTAATTGAACTGAATCTTAATTCTAAGATTATAGGTTTTATTAAAAATTAATTGAAAAATAAATGATTATATAAAATATTGAACTGGAGCGTTGAATAAATATATGCTCGTATTAATTTAAAATAAATAAATAATAAATTTGTCTCTTATTCTTCTTGAATGCTTATTGAAAGCAGAACAGTAGTTTGTTTACCAATACGCTGCTAAAAAACAGCAGTAAAGTACGAAAACAAAAACTCATGCAGCAGCAGAAACTCGAGCTGAGGCAAACACTCGAGCTTTAAGCGAATTTTCCGAATGTCTGCATTGTCTGGATGGTGCCTTTGTTTCGCTTCGCAATCGTGAAAAGCTGTGCTTAGCAGAAATCGTTGTTTACGAACTCGAGCACCATGCATGCATTAATTTTTATGCGCGATTTTGGCTGACGGCGAATGTTATTCAAGTGGCAAGATATGACGAATGGTCATATGCAAATCTCTGAATTGCTTAGCTCAAAAATTTTAATCGAATGAGAAAATGAACCAAGTTGGATGGACAAGCAAACGAACGATACTACATGTTGGATGGACCGACAGAAAAGCCAAAATTTTTTGTCTTTCATCGGACATGTCCATCCAACTTGATTTTTTGGACACAAGCGATACTACATGTGCGATGGCATGACAGGTCGGATGGACATGTAGTATCATTTGGGGTGCCCTAATAGCTGCTCACACGTGACAATTTGATTGAATGTCCGATGCCGAGTAAAAGTTTTGTTGTTAGTACTAGGAAAGTACCCTATGATTGATTGATTCAGGTCTGGAGCTCAATCAAATTTTTGATTGGTGCGATGAAGGGTTGAAAAATTAATTTTCGCTATCGCAGAGAGTTCATCTTGTTTTTGCAGGGAAAACAACAACAAATTTTTAATTATCCTTCAATTCAAGGTATATTTAACAAGGTAGTGTTGTCACGGAGCAGTGGGTATCGTAGCTGCCAAACACATATCTTCTATATATATAAAAATGAATGTATGTCTGTTTGTGCTTAATAGGAGGCCAAACCACTGGACCGATTTTCCTGAAATTTTCACAGCGTCTTAATATGACTCTGGAAGGAATATTAGGCTATATAAAGTTGTGCTTGGACAAAGGGGCGTGGCCCCGCCCATATTAGCCAAAACTTAAAATCGTCATATCTTCGGCATTTTTGGACCCACAGAAATGATATTTACCAGAAATACGTACCACAAAAAAAAGTGGGCAGGAGCACGTCCATTTTTGGAAAAATTAAAACCTGTAATATCTTCTAAACTAATGGACCGGTCGCCATGAAATTTTCACAATAGGACATTGTTACGAAATAATAAGTCCTTGGCTACATAATATTTTGATCAGACGAAGGGGTGGTGCCACGCCTACACAACCGAAAACTTAAAATCCTCATATCTCAGTCAATAATTGGCATGGAATGATATTTGCTACACATCATGTTTTCTTAAAAAGGATTATATGCCATGTAAATCGCCCCTTTCTTTGCTCTAGAAGATACTCCTCCACACCGACTAAGAACATTGTATATCCTAAAGCATTGCAATAATTAATTCATAATCAAATAAATAAATTTTTATTAATATCTAAATAATTTTTATTTTATCACTATAGGGGTAGCGAAGCACACCGGGTTCAGCTAGTAATATTATAATATTTAAATTGTGTTTTATGTTTGGCTTTCATTTGTAAAAACCTGGTTTTGACAGAAGCGGTACCCAGCTCAAGGCATGCTTCACTTTAAATAACGTGTAAAAATTGCCTTGGTGTGCTCACACGTCAACGAATAGTGCATAATGAAAATGCTGGTTAGTTGCGTCGGTATGGTGACAAGGTTCATTAATATAGGTTAACTTACTTAAGAGAAGCTCGGTCGAACTGTCAGAATGGATAAAAGGAAATCAAGAAAAAAAAACTGAATGTACAATTTTTAGCTAACAGCTACTTTGACAGTTCGATCAAAGGCGGAAAAAGAGTGTTTTTCTTTCAAGTGACTTATGTTGCGTGTGACCGTCCGAAAAACAACCACCTGTATGTGCCTGAAAATAAAAATAAAGAGACACACGAGGGTTAATGCAATGCACTTTGTTTTTTTGTATACATAATTTTCCTACCTGTTTTAATCCGCCATAACCACTTAATGGTGCGTGTTCCGTGCACCAGTCCATTGTCCAGCGATGAGGATTATTTTTTTTATGAGATAATCTGAAAGAAAAATACAATTTGCATTTATAAAACTAATTAAAATCGAATAAGAAAAACTTACCAAATTCACTGCAAGCGCAGGCGGCCATGATGGTTGAAAAACAATGACACTTAGGTGTTAGTGTTAGTAGGCTGAAAATGAATGAAAAGTTGTGGACTGTAATTTTACTACTAAAAAGTAAGGCGAGTGACCCAGTGGTAATGACGGGCACACCAACTATCTGCGTGTTCATGAGCGCCTGGTACGGCTATCGTCAAGTCGCTTGTAGGATGATGGAAAATGGGCGTGTTGGTAGGGGAAATGGTAGGGAGAGTGAGGGAAAATTATGGAACCGAGTCAGGGCAAAGTTTAAGGAAAAGCGGTAGGAGTAAAAGAGAGTAGGGTGTTGCATAGGAGATATGGATCTGTAAGAGGAGGAAAAGCATACAGTAGATGCTGTAAAAGTTCTGTTGTAGGAGGAGAAAAATCTGGTAGAGACAAGATTGAAAAGTAATAGTCTAGGAAGTAATAGTTGCAAAAAGTTCGTCGTTTAAACAGGATGTAAACCAGTGAAAAAGTGACAGTCAATTATAAGGGATAATATGTACATATATATGTTAAGTGCTTAAACATTTGGTGGTGAAAATTGTGTGAATTCAAAAAAAAAAAAAAAAAAAAGAAAAAAGGATATGAGGATATCGATAAGGAAATTAATCAAAAAAGGGCACAAAAAAAGGATTAAAGCCAAGGGAGAAGGAAATTGATTTAGGTGGTTTCTAAAGGGTAACGAGAAGGACATACGTGGGAGATAAAGGCGAAAAAAAAAGGTATGACAAGATAAAAAAGAGGAAAATTTTGTGATTAGACTTAGAATAAAATTAGAGTAAAGATAGGAAAATTTTTGTGCTGCTAGGTTGTGAAAAGAGAACAAGGGCATTCAAGGAGCGTCGTAACCTGGTGGAGAGAAAAAAAAACCAGCAATTGTGAGTAGTGACAAGAGAAGAGTAAAATAATAATCTGAAGGAATTCTTGCAACAGTGTGGCTGCGGAGTCAACAGTGCGGTGGACTTCGAGGGAGAAATAAGCGCTGAGACCTTACCGCGCTTAAAAGCTAAGTCGGCCACAAATTGTTTTTTTTTTATGTATCGTAGCGCCATTTTTTGCTTGTTGTATCCAACACTGAGGTCAGAAGCTTTATTTTAGAAATATCTAAAAAAAGGAGTAGCAATAGTAGCAGACACCACTTAAACGATAGCAACAGTAATTAAGTAGAGACCACCACCATTTTTTTAATTCCATATGGGAAAAAACCGAGCCGATAAAAAAATGGCGAAACGGCGTCAGACAGGGGACATTTTGTATTGCTATAGAATATAAAAGGAAGAAACTTACTGGCGATTTTTATTGTTATGATTGTTTAAAACTTTCCGTTTTTACATGAGTGCATAATTTAAGCACAAACATAGTCTGTTTTAATTTGCTGTAATTAATAACGTAAGCTTGATAGCAATTATCGGTCCGTTCTTCGCGATTTAATTTAGTCTTTTTAAGCTAGCTATGTAAGGTTTTGTTAATTAAATTAAATTTTTAGTTTGTAAGAATTGTCCAACTTATTTAAAAAAAATCCGTTGTCTGGAGGTGTTAAAAAAAAAATCATTGCTTTTTTTTTGGTATGCGATCAAAAATTTTAAGTCGTCTAATTCGGTTGTTGTAGTAAGCTAGGTTTTCATGAATACCCTTAAGAGCTCTTAATAGGTAGAAGAAAATTTGCTGGCTGCGCGTTAATATAAACAGAACATATTTTATATACTATAATTAATAAATTTTTTTTGGGAAAAATTTAAAATAGGCAATGAATTTTAAAACGTTCAGCGTTTATTGTTTTTTTTTTGGGTTGATAGAGCCCATGTAAAATTTTAATTGGTATTTAAATTATGATAAAATTTGAACATAAATGTTTTGTTGGAGTACTAAATTTTATTATTAAATTTGTGGCATTACTTATATTTATATATTTCGTCTTATTATACCTTATCTTTTATACATATTTATTTAGATTAATTTTGATTTCATTTTGGTTTTTGTTCATGTAAATTGTAGTATAAAATCCCATAGCGATGAGAGTAAAAAAATAGAGTTGCCAACTTTCTGAAAAGAAAAAATGTTAGATTTTATTATAATTAATAAAATTATTATTTTCTATTGAAAAAAAAAAATTTATATACCAATGGAGTGCTAAATTCTGAAGGAGGGGTCTGAAGACAGAG
The DNA here is from genome assembly GCA_914767935.1 of Coremacera marginata. Lineage (NCBI taxonomy): Eukaryota > Metazoa > Arthropoda > Insecta > Diptera > Sciomyzidae > Coremacera > Coremacera marginata. The sequence goes on from OU612047.1 coordinate 75,938,849, forward strand.
GCGCTTGAAATGGGGGTCAAAACAGGTGCGATCAATTGTTTTTAGTGGGATTTTCCAAAAAAATATCGCGTGGATAATGAGGTTGGGCGGGTGCATTCGGGGATCAACATCTCATCCCTACACACGATATTCGTGGTCGGAAAGTGCTGCAGTAAGGATGCAAGTTTCATTTGGTTTTTTTAGGTTATTTCAAGAGTTTCGTTCTGCTAGTTTTTTTTTTGGATTTTCGGCTTTCGTCATTAAGATTATTTTGAATTATTTTTAAGTTTGTTTTAGATCTGTGAATTTTAGTTTTTTTTTTTTTGGTTTTTGTCATTATTTTTTGATAATAATAAAATATTCAATTTTACTTCCGGTGCGAACTGGAAGTTATTGTTCATTCCTCGACCTGGCTTGATGGGTTGAGAACAGTGCCCTAAAACCATGAGCTAGTTTGGGTTAATATCATGCCAGGTACGATGACACGGAGACACGTAAAGGGCCAAATAGACTATGCAGATTGTCTGCGCAAACGCGCGTTTGCGCAGACGGTAGAACGGTGTATTTGGCTGTTTTTTTGGTCTGCGCAAATGTCTGCGTAAAAATCAAAATATTTTGATTTTCAGTTGTGTTTGCGCAGACCGTCTTTAAAGTGTGAGTTGAAATTACCACAGACTTGTCATAATCGTGAAAATTTTGTTGAGTGATGACGTATGTTAAAAAAAAGTAAATAAAAATGGCAGTTAAAAAAAAATTTGTTGAATTCATAGAACTTTATTCTATGTCGTAAATGAAGTCTGTGTAGTGTATGGTCGTCGCTATGGCAAGAAAAAAGTCTTGTTTGCGCAGACAGTCTGTATAGTTTATTTGGCCCTTAACACTTAACCTATATTATTTAATCATAATGACACACACAGATGCTAAACTCTACAAAATCTTTTTAATCAGCTGCCTGATTTTGTGCGTCTCCTTTACTGTGAAGTGAGTATTTTTTTAAAATAACTGATATAAAAAAATTATAGCTTAATATTGTTTTGCTTGTGACTTCAAATAGTTACTTTTAAATCATATCAAGAAATATCTAGATTTTTAGGAGAATTGAGATGAAAACAGCGTAAGTTAAATTGTTTTGATTAAGTTCTCAAAGTAAATTCGAGTTTTTCAGAGCACGTACGCCATTGCGTGTCCCTAAAACTCCACGCAGTCGACCGAACTCATCAGAGCAAACTAGTGCTAGCAATGGACAGAAACAATTGCAGAAAGACCCGGTTCATGTCTTCGGGCGCGTCCGTCCTTTACAATCAGATGCTGATCTCACCTGTGTGCGTGTGAAAAACTCAACCACGATCATTCTTACTCCACCAGATCAGTCACTTCATTACAAACAAAGCACACAGAAGGAAACTCAATACATATTTAAACACGTCTTTGAACCTTCTGCAACGCAACGTGATGTTTTTGGTGCGGTTGCGCAACCACTTGTTGAGAACCTTATTCGAGGCAAGGACAGTCTTCTTTTCACCTATGGGGTCACGGGCAGTGGCAAGACTTATACCATGACTGGTGATGCACGTCACCGTGGTATAATGCCACGATGCTTGGACTCGCTCTTTCGCACAATATCCGACTATCAGGCTAAGAAATATGTCTTTAAACCAGATCGCCTCAATGGCTTCGAGATTTTGACGGAAACTGATGCCTTGTTGGAGCGACAGGCAGAGATGAACCAACGTTTTGCCGGAGGCCGAGGTGGTTTGCGTCGCAAAGATTCTGATCCCGAGATAGCTTCACAAGCGTCTTGCGATGTAACGCCGCTTCCAGGGCTCGATGAAGATAACATGTTTGCTGTGTTTGTAACTTACATCGAAGTGTACAACAACAACGTGTACGATTTATTGGAAGATGGTGGCATTCAAAAGTGTGTAGAATTTGCAGTGTTTTTTTCTAATTATTGAGAATTTATATTTTATAATGCTTGAAACCAAAAAAAATATCAATCTTAATTTTATTTCTTTCCAGAACTTTGCAAAGCAAAATTATTCGTGAAGACGCCAACCACAATATGTTTGTACATGGAGTTACAGAACTTGAAATTAAATCAGTTGATGCAGCTATAGAAGCTTTTCAAACTGGACAAAAACGCAAACGAATGGGTCATACTGTGCTCAATGCTGAATCTAGTCGCAGTCACTCTGTATTCAATATAAGGTTAGTTCAAGCACCAACTGACAGTCAAGGAGAAAATGTTATTCAGGACAAGCGCACAATCACTGTAAGTCAGCTTTCGCTTGTCGATTTAGCAGGCAGCGAGCGTTCGTCTCGTACAAAGAATACTGGAGTTCGTTTGCGTGAAGCTGGAAATATCAATAACTCACTTATGACGCTGCGTACTTGCTTGGAATACCTGCGTGAAAATCAGCAGGCTGTAAATGGCGCAGGAATAAAAAAGATTCCATACAGAGACTCAAAAATAACACATATGTTTAAAAACTATTTCGATGGTGAGGGACAAGTTTCGATGATTGTCTGTATAAATCCAAGAGCAGAAGATTTCGACGAAAATACGGTAAGCAAAACCTTAAAAATTTACTCTCATTAATCTCTCTTTAATGTTGCTTCTCGTACATCCTCAGCAAGTCATGAAGTTTGCAGAAATGACGCAAGAAGTACAAATAGCGCGTGCTACTCCCATGAAACCAGACTTTAGCTTAACGCCAGGACGCCGAAAGGCTAATAAATTATTTAAAATTGCTGTCAATAATCTCAACGACTTGGGGCATACCGATGCTAGACAACTGGACGTCGACATTGGACTCGTTTATACATTAGGTCCAGGATTCCCAGAATATAAAATCGATAGCCCCGAGGCTGAGACATCTGTGCAAGAACTCATGCAGTATCTAATTAAACGCATAGAAAAGCGAAAAATACTTTCTGCGGATTTAGAAAATCGATGTAAGTATTAATAATTTAAGGCTAGTAATCCAATCTACAAATTTTTTTTTATTAACTTTTTTTTCTTTTAATATAGAATTTTTTAAAGGGTTTAACAAACATTCAGTAAATTTTTTTAATATAATAATTCTTGTAAATCATAATACCTCTTTACAAAAATTATCTTTTGTTCTGTCCTATGAACCAAATATACCTTTTCGGAAAGGAGATAAAAAAATAAAAATGCACGTGTATCGTCTTATTAAATATTTTCATTCGGGTTTTTTTTGTCAATTTGGTTTAAAATTAAATTAATTAAATAATAATAAAATCATTTCTTTACCCAACGTTTCGCAAGTAGTTTCTTGCTTCTTCAGGGGTTTTTGAAGTTGTTTTTTATTTAAACTGAAAAACACATACATTAAACACATACAAAACATATTTTTAAAAACCAAGTTTGTTTTGAAAATATGAACATAGTTAACATTTAAATTTTTTAACTGAAACTTACATATAATCAAATTAACATTTAATATTTTGACAACCACTTTTATACAACATTTACATTTTTAAAAAAAACTTGAAGACTACAAGAAACATATGAACACAAAACATTGTCAGCTGATTACTGTTGTCCTAAAACTATGGTGTAGTTGGAGCTTGTGTTGTCTTGTTGTGTGTATAGTCGTTTTCCATGCACACTTCAGAATTTTTGACGTTTTAAGTTGTGTGGCGCCCCACATTTGTTGGAAAAAATACTAGGATTTGTTGGAATTTTATGAAACTTAATTTCTAAATGTGTAATGGCATGCTGGTTGCAAAAATCGGTTTTTGTACCGGTTTCGGCTGGTTAAAAACCGATTGATTTTTTTATTGAGTAGTTTTGTTAAAACGTAAATACCAGGAACCGAAAATAACTATTATCTTCTGTTGATCTCAAAAACTGCAGGCTTGCCTTTAACATTTTTAACTTTTAGCATAAATGGCAAAATATAACTGATACTTTCTGCCGTTTATTTTTTGTATAAGATTTGGTATGTGTTTGCTTGGCATTAAGGTCTATATATATAGAAAATGTGGGCGGAACACGTCCTGTTTTAGGGAAAATTGGGCACGATTATGACTTCCTTGGCGCCGCGATTTGAAAGTGTTTTCTTATTCAAAAATAAATCTATTTTATTTTTAAAGTCTGAAACTTCTTCTGAAAGTCTGAAGTTTCAGTTGATTAAAAAAACTTGCCTTTTTTTTTTTTAATTCAACACTACATTTGATGTATTTGTTATATATACCTATTAAATACAAAGCCATTTCTTGAATAATTACACTTTAGGTGGCAAGCCCCAAAATTTTATTTTATTATATTAACTTGAACATCCTTATCCCAAATATATGGGCAAACCCCAAAAATGGTCAACCACAGACGAAAATAAAAAGTTATTAAAAACTTATAAAACTTATTCGTAAATGTTTTTGTTTTATTAAACATGGAAGGTATTGGCTATAGATAATAATGAAATGATTGAAGCAAGGTAAGATCAAATTTAATTTGTTTCTTAATTAGTTATATACTTAGTTTCTTAATTACCTAATACATCCAAATGGAAAAATGTGAAACGTCCGACACGAAACGACCGAACAAATGATATAATTTACTGTTACGTTACTATGCCCTTAATAAAGACGGCGTATGACTTTTAAAAGCTTGTTAAATTTGTAAAAAATTTTGTTTTCAGACCTTTTTTTTTATACGACTGATAAATTCGCAGATCTAGGCATAGTATGAACTTATCGCCTCATTTTGTATATCGATAAGCAATAGAATTTTGAATATAAAAAAGTATTGCTCTCGTGTCTTACTTGTCGTTGGCTTGCGTTTTCGATATACAAAATAAAGCAGTAAGTCTCAAAATGACTTCTTTCGTGAAACGTCCAAACGCATGTTTAAAATAAAAATTTTGCAATAAAATTAAGTTTTATATTACAAGTAAGCATTATACCAATATATAGCTTTTCGATAATATATACACTAGGGTGGTTTTATCTCATAGGGTAAAAAAAATTCCAGAATTTTTTTGGGGGCACCCCCTTAAATGTTTCTTTCTGTCAGATTTTAGGATTGCTAAAGTTTGAGCACGATTGAAAGATGTTAACACGTGCCACTGGGGCCTCAAAGTTTTGAAAATCACAATTTTTTGGCAGTTTGGCGACTTTGCCGACCCATATCTCTAGAACGGTTTAATATATTTGCCCGTATCATACATCAAATTGAAGGCGATACTGTTTATAATAATTTATATTCAATAAAAAAATACGTAAGTAGTACTGAATTCGAGATAATGAAGCCAATGTCCCTAAAAACGTAACTAGGTACCCCTTAGAACGAAGATGGGACCTATTGTGAAAAAACCCATTTTCCTTCCTATATTATCAATTTTTGGAATGAAAACAATTATGTATTTAAAAAATCAAGTATAATAAATGTATTTTTCATTTTATTCTTATTTAAATTTATTCAAGGGACTGACATAATGTGGTTTTGGAGCTATCTGGATACAGCTGACGGCATCTGCTGACTACTTGGAGAACGTACTGTTTTTGTTGCTCGTTCTTTGTAAGTAATTGGTTGTAATCTGTGATGAGCTTGACTCCTCGCTCTGCCATGTCGTTCACAACTTTCAAGTTGTTTATCATCCTTTGCCCTTCCTGGTAGTTGATGTTCTGCGGCCAAGTTGCAGGATCTTTTTCCAGAAATTCGGTGTTAATGTTTAATCTCTTGAACAACAGGTAAGTCTCACTTATAATTAGGGATGGGAGACCTTTTTCTAGGAATTTCGGCAGTTATTCTTTTTTTAGTTTGGGTCGCATATTTCTGGAGCACTTCTCATTTTCTTCTGCTTGATTTGTTAAGATTTTTGTCACCATTTGGCTCTTTACGGTGTTTTGCACTGTCGGGTCAAACAATGCCAGGGCAACAAGTTCAGGACTAAGACACCACAGGTGATTTATCATTTTGTTAATTCCTTTTTCTGATATTTTTTTGTCAATGCTTTCGTATTTCAATAGATTTTCAATGAGGTCTAGGTCTTGTTTTGGTGCTAAACACACTTTGGGGGCGTTAAACCATGCTTTACAGTAGACTCGAACGATGAAAACACAAAGTGCTTCACGGGCCTCTTGTTCTTGGGAAGTCAGCTTAAACTGGTCACGGAAGAGTTGTATTTTCAGACAGTAAATAGCTTTTGCCATCCACCGGGCATGGTGCACTGGACCTGGAGACCTGAAGCGCACATCTTTTCCGTCAAGATGGCCTTGATATATCAATGCCAACTGTAACAGCTCTTTGTAGTCATCTCTTTGCTGGCATTCCATTAGTTTTATTTGCAGTTCTTTTTTGATATTCTCTACTTCTTCTTTGGGCAGTAATTTCAAAACATTCTCGCCTACATCGAACTTGGATTTATCAATCGCCGACCATTCTTTTTGAAATCTCTTGAATATGTCTGGTTGATGTCCCGATGTGCCTCCAAACTTGCAGTCAAAAACCCCTCTCAACAACTCTTCTAAAACGTGGTGTCGGCACGCTAGGTATAGGAGCTTTCGACCTAACATCTGCTCCAAGAGATTGCACCTTCCATTGAGTCTCCCAGTATTTGATGCTGTTGTATCGATTCCTCTAGATATTCGTACACTGCTAAGGCTTGTTCCTCCCCTGAGCTACTGTCAGTTTCAGGAACGCCCATGAGCTGTTCTTTAGTCCCATGTGATACCAGAATAGCAACCCGTTCTTTCTGCTCTGTTTTGAGGATACCTGGTAGTAGTTTTCCATCCCAGTGCACTCAAACAGCCTCGTTTTGAGGTATCTTAAGTCTGTCTTGAATTTGTTCCGTGTATTTTTCACGGTTTATTCTCCGCTGTTAATAATAATACAAATAACGCATCTTACTTAGGTGGCCGTAACAACCCGTGTCCGGGTTTCGGCCGACATCATCAGCTCTCGCCAGGCGCCTCTGCTTTGTGCGCTCCTTCTCCAATCGGATACACCAAGTGCGGTTAGGGCTTCCTCAGCCTGGACCATCCATCGGAGGCATGGTCACTTTTTTCGCTGGAGCTTCGTCGTCCATACGATGGACATGACCCAGCCAGCGTAGTCGCTGGGCAGTTATACGCCGAACTACATCAATGTCTTCGTAGAGCTCATACAGCTCGTGGTTCATTCGGATGCGATAGTCATCGCCGACTCGAACAGGACCGAAGATTTTGCGAAGAACTTTTCTCTCGAACACCCCCAGAGCATCTTCGTCAGTTTGCGAAACTACCCATGCCTCAGCGTCATAAAGCAGCACAGGTAGAAGGAGCGTCTTGTAGAGTGTTAGTTTTGTCGATCGAGAGAGGGCTCTGGAACTTAGTTGCTTACTGAGCCCGTAGTAGCACCTATTAACAATTATTGTTCTTCGCTTTATCTCCAGGCTGATGGTATTAATGGCGATGCCAAGATATACGAACTCCTTGACTACTTCAAAGTTATAGCTGCCGGTTGAAACGTGGGAGTCTAAACGCCGCGCTCCCTTGTTTGTAGACAGCGTATACTCTGTTTTACTCTCATTTATCGTCAAACCCACTTTGGCCGATTCCTTTTCGATAGCGGTGAAAGCAGCGGGACATCTCTCTTGATTCTGCCGACAATATCAATATCATCAGCGTACGCAAGGAGCTGGACACCTTTGTAGAAAATGGTGTCATTACGATGCACACCGGCCTTTCGTACGAACCCCTCCATGATGATGTTGAAGAGATCGCAAGACAGTGGATCGCCTTGTCTGAAACCTCTTTCGGTATTAAAGGTTTCGGAGAAGTCATTCCTACCTTGACGGAGGTGAGTGTTTTGCTCAATGTCATTCTGCAGAGTCTAATCAACTTTGCAGGTATACTGTACTCAGACATTGTTGCGTATAGGCAATCCCTTCTCGGGCTGTCGAACGCAGCTTTAAAATCGACAAAGAGATGGTGTGTGTCAATTTGATTTTCGTGGGCTTTCTGCAGGATTTGTCGTAGCGTAAAAATCTGGTCTATGGTGGACTTTCCAGGTCGAAAATCACACTGATAAGGTCCAATCAGTGTTCTTGTAATGGGCTTTAATCTAGCACACAGTACGCTTGAGAGAACCTTATATGCGATGGATATAATACCTCGATAGTTGGCGCAAACTGTTGGTCTCCTTTCTTATGTATAGGGCAAAGTACGCTGAGATTGCAATCGTCGGGCATGCTTTCCGCTAGCAATATTTTGCTGATGCCTTATCAATTCATCGCCGCCGGTTTTATACAATTCAGCTGTCAGGCCGTCAGCCCCCGTTGCTTTATTGTTTTTGAGTCGTTGGATAGCAACTCGAACCTCTGCATGGCTAGGTAGTGATACTTCCACTCCGTCATTGATTGGTGGCACTGAACTGCGCTCTCCATGGGCGGCATTGGTGGAAACGTTGCCAGTAAGTTAATTGGAGAAGTGCCGTCTCCACAATTTCAGCACACACTGTGTATCCGTATTCAAATCTCCATTTTCGTCTCTAGAAATGGATGCTCCGGGCTTGAAACCTTGGGTTTTTTTTTTTTTTTTTTACATGCAATAACAATAGAGTTCAGCTACTACAGCTATATCGCACTTCCTCAGCATTAACCCATCTAAAGCCACTACCCAGTAATCATTGAAAAATATCAATGTTATGGATACCCGTGACCACAAACAAGTTAATGTGGGAAAAATTTACCCACCAATAAATGGGTTGGGCTCAGGGACAACACAAGACGTAACAACTAACCATGCGTATACATAGATCTATTTACACAACTAATTTTAATCTACTTTTGAGTTGACCTTTTGACAAATTAACATCAAAAACGCTACAATTGTTAACAAAGGAACTCATGCGACTTAAAGGAGCAGTAGCCATATAATTTGTTCTACTAAATGGCAAATAAATTAAGTTGTTAGCGTTTCTACCGCTTGTACGGTTAGTGTTAAAATTTATGTGAGAAAGAAGTTCTGGAGAATCGAATACACCTGTTATGAGCTGGTGTAAATATACGATATCTGCCGATTTCCTTCGATCACCTAAAGACTGCATTTTTAATAGTTTTAAACGATCCTCATAAGGAGGAAGGTCTAATATGTCAGTTCCACTTAAGCCCCTTAGTGGAACTGAACAAAACGTTTTTGGATTCTTTCTATTCGATCAACATGCACATTGTAACTTGGGGACCAAACTTGACTTGCATACTCTAAGTTAGGACACACGATTGCATAATACAACGTTGTAGTTGTAATCATGCTATTAAATTCTTTGGCCCAGTGTTTTACAAAACCAAGCATTGAAGATGCTTTTTTTACAAATATTATCAATATGAATGTTAAACGACAGCTTAGAATCCATGCATATACCTAGGTCTTATAATCAAAAATAAAATTATTCCTTTTTCGCGAAAAGGTCATAGTTTGGCATTTATCTGGATTTAAAAACATATTATTTTTAGAACACCAAACTTCAAAGGATTTTAGATCAGACTGGAGTAGATCTGAATTATCTCTAGAATTAATCGTTCTGTATATTTTCATATCATCGGCATAAATAAGCAGATGAGAGTGTTCAATGACGTGAGTTACATCATTGATAGCTAAAATAAACAGAAGAGGACCAAGGTGACTACCCTGAGGAACACCTGATCCAGCAATAAATTCAGAAGACAATGCGCCTCGGAAACGTATTTGATAAGATCGCTCCACCAAATACGATTTAATCCAGTTCACAAAATATTGTGGAAATCCCATTAACTCAAGTTTAAATAAGATTAGATTGTGTGGTAGCTTATCAAATGCCTTACTAAAGTCAATGTAAACACAATCGACCTGGTTACCAGAATCAATAGAATTTAAGCAGAATGTTGTAAAATCAAGAAGATTAGACACAGTGGATCTGCCATTCACAAAACCATGCTGACGAGTTGTTATGACTTCCCCACAGTGAATTTTCACCCGATCATACACCATCCGCTCAAAAAGTTTTGGAATCGATGAGAGCTTAGCGATAGGCCTATAGTTACTGATATCGTTCCTGCAACCCTTTTTAAAAATAGGACTTATAAATGATTTTTTCCAAAAAAGTGGAAAATAACTTTCGTTAATAGATTTATTGAATAATAAAGAAAGTGGTTGACTCAAAACGGAACCGCATTGTGTTAACACTGCGTCAGGAACACCGCCAGGTCCAGCACCAAACTCCTCATCGATCGATCTAATATACATTAAAATATCCTCTGGAGTGAAGGATATATGTTCCAAAGATACTCTGGGTTCGGAATTCATATATTCAAAGTACTCTCCATCAGGATTAAAAGAATCTGAACAGAATGATTCTTTAAAAAGATTGGCGAATAGGCCACAAATTTTGACGGGATTGTCAGTAAATCCCTCAGGAGTTCTAACTGAAGAAGGAAATCCATCAGATTTCTTCTTTGTGTTTACGAATCCCCAAAATTTCTTTGGATCTGTCAATATTCTCAGCTTAACATTATCTAAATATTCGTGATATAATGTAGCTGAGCGATTTTCTAATTCCAGAAACAAACGTTTGTAAGTTTCTAGGTCGTTTGAGCCTAAGCTACAGACGTATTTCTTCCATGCCCTACTCCTGTTGTTGCGAAGAGTCTTTAAATCCTTTGTGTACCACGGGTACGCAGAATTCCTCGCAAATTTGAGACTATAAGGTACGGATTGAGAAAACACAGCAAAGAGTTCCATATAAAAAAAATGTATAGAGTCATCAAGGCAATTTCCATTTATATATTCTAAAATTGCATTAAGTTTACCATGAAGCAACTGATTCAACTTCAAAAAGTCAGCTTTTTTAACATTGAATTCATAAAGCTTATCTGCTGAATTAGAATTTACTATAATTTCTCTGTCGGATTCGTACCAAATACTCAATGGTGGATGATATTCATCAACAGTAGTTAGAGCATGAAAGGCCCTCTTAACAACAACATTGTTACTGTCTGTAGTTAAGACCAGGTCAAGAAGTCTCTCAAGACTATTATAAATACAACTCACTTTTTGTAAGTCTGAACATATATTATCAACAAATATATGTTCTTGGCGGGTCTTCGAATTAGATGCACAATAGTACGTATCATCGTCAGAAGAATGCCATTTTAAATCAGGTAGATTAAAATCGCCCAATAATAAAATGTCGTCATTAACGTCAAGTAAATCAATTATGTAATCTATGCACTCCGCAAGGCTTGCATAGACCTCTACACTACTCTTAGGAGGAACATATGCCTTAATAACATATACATTAGAGTTACAATGTATAACTTTAACGCAAATTAGTTCAATATTAGAAGAGCAGGGAATGTCAACAATAAAACTGACAAAGCAGTTCCTCACAGCCAAAAGGACACCACCACAGACAGAAGAAATATTGTCAGTGTATCTGTCTTTTCTAAAAACTTGAAAACAATTGTCAAACAATTCCAAATCAGTAATGCTTCCGTTCAGCCACGTTTCTGTTAACGCGATAATATCCTCAGAGCAATTTTGAGTTGATAGAAATAAGCTCTGCGTCTTAGAACGTAGTCCCCTTACATTTTGATAGTAAAGGGACAGCCTATTTAGTTTTTTTGAGTCTGGCGGGCGGCTTGAGTCACCCTTTTAGACTTATTTTTTGGCTTGAACTCAGTAACAAGAATATTATCGGCCCACAAATTAGATTTAAGAACAGTTGTAAAAATCTTCGGCTGCAACTGTTAGAATAAAAGAAGCATGGGAAGGCTTATTACCAATTTTTTGCATGAACAGAATGCATTTGAGTTCACTAACTTGGATTGCCTGACAAACGTCAATATATTTTCTATTGATGTGTCGGGCTGAAGACGTGAAAAACATTTCTGGTCCTCGAAACTGCTCTTAAAGTCAAATGACTGTTAGGCGTAGTTGAAATCGTATTTGGACTACTAGTCAATGGAGGAATAGAAGAAGGTGTATAAGAAATCACCGTATTATTATTTTCTAATGGCATTGCTGAGGGCTGCTCTGCCTTGGAAGGTCTGGAGGACGCCTTCCGACGCTTCTTTTTGTTTTTCCTCTTTCTTTTAGGGTCTTTTTCTGATGAAACTGGGTTAGACGCTTAATCTGTTGATAGAATTTTCGTGCATCCTTCTTGCCCTGGTATACCTGTAGTTCCTCACGCTCACGCTTTTCCTGTTCTATTTTCTTGCGTCTGAAAAGGCGCCTCTCTTCCTTCCTCTTTTCGCGGTAGTTTTCTCGCACGGCTCGCGTTGCAGCTGACAGCAGCGTTTTTCTAAATGCGGCGTTTTTTACTGCTGTCGCGATGCGACACTCCTGATCGTACCATTGGTTCCGAGGTTGTGGGCGCCGGAAACCAATGACTTTTTCAGCGGCAGCGCGCATGGAGTGGGATATATGCGCCCAAAGTCCGCCGGCGTCGTCGGGTTCAGAGGTTGGTTGGTTGAGCTTAACCGAGAGTTGAGCGGAGTAGGCTTCGGCAGTCCGTTGTAATTGCAGCTTAGCGACATCTAGCTTTCGTTGCATTCCTGTGCGTATGTTCTGTATATGCATAATCGCATGCGAATCTTGGCTGTATCAAGATTAATGGTCGGAGTTAATGTTGACCCCCGAAATGTACGCACATCTAGAACACTAGAGGCATGCCTTCCGTCGATTACAACATGATCACTTTGGTTTCGCGTTTTTTAATCCGGGGACAGCCAGGTGGCCTTGTGGATGTCGAGGTGCTTAAATCTGGTGCTACTAACTACCATGTTTCGCTCCGCGGCGAAGTCGATCAGTCTTAGACCGTTGTTCGTGGAGGTCTCATGAAGACTGAACCGACCGACAGTGGGGCCAAAGATGCCTTCCCTTCCGACATTCGCATTAAAATCGCCGAGGACTATTTTCACGTCATGGACCGGAAGGTGGTCATATACGTCCTCAAGACTAGCGCAGAAGCGTCCTTGACGGCTTCGTCCTTTTCCTCCGTCGGGGCGTGCGCGCAAATAAGGCGGATAAAGAAAAATTTTGCCTTGATGCGGATCGTGGCCAATCTTTCGTTCACAGGTGTGAACAGGGAAACAAGGTGGCGTAGTTTCCGGCTAACGACGAATCCACATCCGAATTCGCGCTTCTCCGCATGGCAGCTGTAGTATATATCGCAGTGTGCTTGTTTAGAGCAGCCTTGCCCTTTCCATCGCATTTCCTGGATGGCGGTGATTTCAGATTTTATTGTTTTGAGGGCTTCCGCCAGTTGGATAATGCACCTTCCCTATAAAGGGTCCGGACATTCCAGGTGCATATCCGTAAATCATTGTCCGTTTTTCGTTTGCGGTGGTCGTCAACGTTATTGGGGTTCTTATCCGAGGCTGGTTTAGTTTTAATTTCAGTATTAGTTGCGTATTTATTGTGTAGAATATAAAATGTTTAAAACAGTATGGCCTTTAATTTGATTTATGACACGGGCAAATAGCTTAAGGCGTTTAGGTATGGGTCGCCGAAGTTGCCAAACTGCCAAAAAAATCGAGATTTTCAAAACTTTGAGGCCCCAGTGGCACGGGTTAACATCTTCCAATTGTGCTCAAACTTTGGCAATCTTAAAATCTAACAAAATGAAACATTTTAGGGGGGTGTCCTCAAAAAATTCCGACATCGATTTATTAAAACCACTCTTATCTATCCTAAATGTATCTCCGGAAAACGTCTTCGAGCCGGTGATTTTGTCCCTCTTCCTGAAGTTCGCCAAAATGATGATCATTTTCCTCGCTATTTGGTAATCTCTGCCGTTTCCAATTCATCTGAACCAAACGTCCGTCCAATTTCTTCCTACAATGTTTTCCAAATTGAAAAAGGACTCAACCACATATCGCGTGAATACACAGAAGTAACTGAGCTTAGATCTGGTGATCTTTTGATAAAAACATTGAATTTAAAAGCAGCAGAAAAGTTTCTGAAAGCCAATTATGTTGACTGTGTACCGGTGAAAATCACATCTCACGCAAACCTTAATACCATTCAGGGTAGAATCTTTTCAAAAAAAATAATCGACATTCCAGATGAGGAATTGGTTAAATCCTTAGCTAGCCAAAAAGTAATTGGAATTAGGAAAATAATGAAAAAGGTTGAAAACGAACTAAAACCTACAGGAGCTGCAATTATGTCATTCGATCTAATTCGTCGCCCTGACTACCTTAAACTCGGTTGGGAAAGAGTGAGTGTTCAGGAATACATACCTAATCCAATGAGATGTGTAAATTGTCAAAAGCTTGGACACACCAAAAATAGATGTCGTAATATAGAGCTATGCCAAACATGTGCTTTCATACCGCCACACGATATGTGCATTCGCAAATACTGCGTGAATTGTGACAACGAAACACACATTTCATCAGATTCCGCCTGTCCTAGCTTTCTTAAACATAAAGCAGTTAACAAAGTCAAAATTGAACAGCGATGCACTGTCCGCGAAGCATGGAAAATATATAATAATAACCCGGCAGCTTACAAAATAGAACCGTTCCACAAAAAGACAACAACGCCAACTTTCTCACAAGTACTTAATAATTCAACCAACACAAAAACAACTAACGAGCAACACAATGAAACCTTTTTCTCTACTCAGAGAGTATATGAACAATCCAACAACACTCCAAATACAGCAATAAGAGAGCAACAAAAAATAGCCACCACTACAAAAACCATACACTCGACACTTCCTAAGCCAATATCTAGCACAACACAAATCAATCAAACAACAGAACTCAATAAAACACCCCCACACAAAAATAACAAAACACCTACAACAAATTTTAAGCCATCACCAAAAACCAATCACCTAGAATCACATTCGAACGCAATGAACGTCGATCCAATTACACCTCCAGGAATAATGGCTAACGTCAGTGATGTAGATCCTACTACAATTAGCCAATTATACAAAAATTTTCCACAACTTGATGTTATTATAACACCAAACACATACAAAAGCACATTACCATCCCAAGGCACACCAAACAAAACAAAATAAAAGCTATAATGCATATACATAGTTTAAAAAAAACAAAAATAGTTTTTAATTTTCTTTAACAAATATTTTTTTTTTTTTTATTTTTTTTTTTATGGATATTGGACTAGATATTACTGTTTTACAATGGAACATGCAGGGATTCGTTAACAACAAATATGCACTGGAAAATCTAACTTATAAACACAACCCTGAAATTATTGTATTACAAGAAACACACATCGTTAATAAAAACATTCAGCTACTTCATCTTTCTAATTACAACATCTACCATCATAATAAAGATTTTTCATATGCTAAATCTGGAATCGCCATATTGGTCAAAAACAATATTAATGTTATTGAGCATAAAACATCTGTCAACAATCTTCTATTTCAAACAATCACAATAAGAGGAAAGTCTGATTTACACATAACAAATATTTATAAAGAATCGGATGTTTATCTTACGCCTGAACAAGTAAGGGACATTCATAATTTTAACACCGGCCACCACGTTATACTTGGTGACTTTAACTCACAAAACGTCATTTGGGGCTCTCGTAACACTTCACGTAGTGGAGTTATTTGGGGAGATTTTGCTGACGACCGCCACCTAATAGTACTCAACGATGGATCTCCAACACTACTAAGTACTAGGAATACTCTTACTGCAGTTGATGTTTCTATGGCTTCTGTTGATCTTGCTCCAACTCTCACTTGGACTTGCCTTCCCCAGCCCGAAATTTGTGACCACTTTCCCATATTAATTTATAACAGAAGGACTACAAACAAAAAAATATTTAACTCAAGATTTAATGACAAAAAAGCCAACTGGGAAATATATTGTGAAAAAACCTTTACTTTTTGCAACGAATTTGTAGAATCATCTAATAATATTAACAAAGAGGCAGCACAAATTAAAAAAATTGTTAGAAAAGCAGCAAATGAATCCATGCCTATTAGCAAAAAACAGAAAGACCAAAATAGCCCAATTTGGTTCAACTCTGATATTGCAAATCTAATACGTCAAAAAAGTCAAGCATGGAAACTATTTAAAAGAAATAGATGCCAGTCTGCATGCCTCAACTACAGGAAAATTAGCGCAAAAGTAAAGAGAGAATGTAGAGAAGCCAAGCGCAATACCTGGTCAAACTTTTTGAATTCTTTAAACCCCATGATGGACACTAGGGTATTGTGGAATAAGGTAAAAAATATAAGGACTTCTAGAGTCCCAAATTTTCCTTATATACTTGAACAAAATAAAATTATAACGCATCCAAAAGATATCGCCGACAGCTTCGCAAAATTTTGGAGCTCCATCGCTTCGAATAATTCTTTTAATCAGGATATTATATCAGAAAAAAATATGATTAACGTTGACGAATGGCCTGATGTTTCACCAGATATCGTAAGTGTAAGCGATTCCCGAGTTACTCTAGTTGAGCTTAACTCAGTTCTTCATAATTCTAAAGGAACAAGTCCATGTTCTGATAAAATAACCTATTCCATGGTTAAAAATGCTTCCTTAGAACTCAAAATGCGACTATGTAACCTATACAGCAATATTTTAACAACAGGTACTTATCCTCACGCATGGAAAAACGGAGTTTTATCGCCTATACCCAAGCCAGGAAAAAACCCAAACAAGCTTGAGGGCTATCGCCCAATTTCTTTGTTACCAGTCCTGTCAAAAATTTTGGAAAAGATTATATCTACACGAATTTTAAGCTGCTCAAAAAATAAATTGCTGAAAGAACAACATGCGTTTATACCGAATCGTGGAGTGCATACTTTATGCCATCAATTAGAATCACAATTGAAAGATAACCTTAGAAAAAAAATACACAGCGTTGTAATTTCTGAAGATCTTGAAAAAGCTTTTGACCGGGTAATATCTACCTTTGTTTTAAAAGAGTTATATGAATGGGGCCTTTCAAAAAAATTGCTTAAGGTCATTCTATCTTTTCTTTCTAACCGAAAGATTACTGTAAGAGTTGACGGGCATATGTCTCCACACTTTCCTCTCGAAAATGGTGTTCCACAGGGATCACCCCTGTCAGTGGTTCTTTACAACGCTTATGCCAACTCACTAGTGAGAACGCTCCAAAATTCTGAAGGAATCGATTTCTTTGGCATATATGCTGACAATATTTTCGCCGTTGCATCTGGCACATCTACTGAAGTGGCAAACAACATTCGTGACTTTGACTTCAAAATAAATCAATGGGCTTTAAGCAAAGGAGCAAGCATTCCTGTTAACAAATGCGAAATTCTGCATGTTTGTCGTAAGCACAATTGCTGTGTTCGAACGATCTGTGTTAGAGATCAACATATTCAATTCAAAAATCAAATGAGAATTCTCGGACTAATTTTCACAAAAACTCTTCTGTGGAATGAACAAACCAAATACTTGGTCAACAGACTAAGTAAGATAAATAATATCTTAAAAATTATTTGTTCACGGAAAAAAGGCCCACACATTGACACAGCTATTAAAATTTGCAGAGCGCTGACTTCGGGTATTATTCAGCATTGTATAACAGTTTACGGATGGACGACAGCAACTAACATAAAGAAACTAGACACAGCACTTAGAAAATGTTTTAGAACAGCGACCGGAATTCTCACTTCTACACCTACAAACCCTTTCGAAGTAGAAGCACGACTGCATAATTTTAAGTTTCTGCTTGAAAATAGTGCAGTTCGACTAGCAGCAAAATCAATAACGAATACGAAACATGGGTTATATTTCGTTTTTTGGGAAAACCTTCATGATGGTTATAGAAACTGCTGCATAGAAAAGAAGTGGTGCGGTGTGAAAAACATAATTATTTTGTTGTTTGAATGCAAAATTCCTATACCTCGTCAGCCTTTATTGATTGAAACAGCTGGACACAATTTTCAAAATATTATAATTGATACACAATTGTGTCAATACCTTAAAAATAGTACAAATCCTGTTGTGTTCACACAACTCTTTTCCAAAGCAGTTTCAAATTTTTCTCCAGAAATAACACTGTACACAGATGGGTCCTTTCTTGAAGGTGCAACGTCTTTTGCAGTAGTACAACAATTCTCAACAACAGAATTCAACATTTTGAAGCAAAGTCTATTGCCAATCCACTCTGGCGTTTTTCATGCAGAGCTGGCTGCAATCCATTTTGCAGTTAAATTTGCTTCTTTAAAAAAAAAGAAGACGTTGGTATGTTCTGACAGCCTTAGCGTCCTTAAAGCTCTGGCTAGTGGAACGGGCAGCGCTTACAATTATATTTATGGAAGCTTTGAAGTTAAGAACCTCATAAAAATAATTTGGATACCTGGCCACATCGGAATAGCTGGAAATGAGCACGCAGATTCTGCTGCAAAGCAGGCTATACAATTACCACTAGTTGCTGAAATTCCCTGTTTAGAAACAATCATTACCAGCTGTTTTTCTGCTTATCACAAGAACGAAAAATTGGAAAAGTGGAACTCTTCAGATTCGTTCTTGAAAATACATAACCCGTATCCAGGCCGACCAAACTACAACATCAATTTCTCAAGAGAAGAATGCATCACTTTGGCTAGAATTCGATTAGGACGTACGATTTTCAGCACAAAGCATTATTTTAATAAAACCGAACCGATGCAGTGCACCTCATGCTCTGTAAATTTGTCAGTTTGGCACATGATGATAGATTGCCCCATTTCAAAGATCTATGAACCACTTCAAACCATATTCGACTGCCGAGTAAAAAACACAATAAAATTAACTAAGGAATCAATAAGGAAACACAATCTTTTAAATGAAATATAAGTTTTTTGTCAATACCAACAGGTGTTAAATGGCCTAGTCTCCCTACACCACCCCATATTTTATAAATTTATTTGTAAAGTATGTCACAATAAATAAATAAATAAGTATCTCCGGATCATATGAAAAATTTTCAATAGAAGCATCCGAATGAAACGTCCAACACGCTGGGATTTGCGAATATACAAAAAAAAAGCTCGCTCACAATTGGTTTAGGAGATAAAATTCGTGAAAGTTTGAAAAATTCCCATTCCAAGCTTGTTTTTAACATTCCGTACAAGGGCAAATCCCATTTATTTATTTATTCATTCATTTGAGGCTTTTATTGGCAATAATGCTTTTATTGGCCAATTACTATATTACAAGCATGTACGTACATTCGAGATATAACTTAAAACTAATATATACATATATATACTTAAAAACAACATATAACTTCTCTGATAATTACAAATACATTAAGGATATAACAGATCAGATAAGATTGTCAAAAAAAAAAAAAAAGAAAGAACAATGACAGAAGTAGAAAAAAGAACTCATAAACATTATTAATAAAACAAAGGGTGTCTTTCTAAAAAGTCTATATTTAATTTCATATTAACTAACATATTCTAAAAGGTTGCTTCTAAAGGCTTTCGAGGTTCTTGAAAAGTGATTAACGAAGTAGGATGCCTATTCCAACAACTTGCTGTACGTACAATATATGAACGCTCAAAAATAGAGGATGTTATTCTCTGAATAACAATTTGTTTATTTCTGGTAAAACAGCTAAACATGATGTTTTGATACAAGTAGTGCGGAACATTTGTTTTAACAAGCTTATAAAAGGACAATAACATCCTTATATTTAAAAAATTTTTGAAAAACATTTTAAAAACTTTATGAAAGCAGATAAATGTTCATGTCTTTTAACACCATACACAAAACGAACAATTGTATTTACTATCAATTCAATTATCCTTATATTATACGCTAACGTGCCCGAAAAAACCTCAATACAATATGTAATACTAGACATAAGAGAGCGTGACCTATTTTATATTTAATATTTAATGGCAAATACAAATTGGTACTGTAGAGCTTTTTATCTGGATATAATTATCCTTTTATTAACCTTTATTTTATCCTTTTATTAGAATTTCATATTTTATAATCCACTTTTTATGAGGACATAAACAGTATTTTATTGTAATGGTGATATAAGGATTAAGAAAGAAGAACAACGAGGGTAACTATGCTTGAAATAACAACATTCCGTACAAGGGCGAATTATATATATATATATAACAATTTTTTATTATATATAATAATTATATAATAATAACAAATTATATAATAATTATTGTATATTACACCGTTCGACAAAATTCAACTTTTGGGTACACACATGAGCAAGACCTCCTCTATATATGTTATTCTGAAAGTAGGTCTAAAAAAAGATACCAGTGTCTGGCCGTTTTTCTAGATCAATTCGTTTACGATTATTCGACGCAAACTTTTTTAATTAATATTACTCGTACTAACTTTTTCTTTTTAATAAAAAAAATTGTTCATAACCAAAAATGCTCTGTTTGTATGATAAAATAATATTAGAAGAAATGTTTTATAACAACTCTTTTATTTTGCTATTAATTTTGGACGCTTGATCTTACGATTGAAAGATTCACGATTTTTATAACGACAAAGTGACCAGCAGTACTCGACGAGCATGTATCGAATGTATTTTCCTTTATAACGCGCCTCAATAATTATGATATCTTGGTGAAAAAGTTCGCCATGCTCGCCACTAAAATCACTAAGATTGGACGGGAACAAATACAAATGGTTATGGAGAAAAGCAATTTTAAATGTCATGTTGACACCCATCGCATAATACGCAGAAATCATTTCCTTGATAAATCCTTTGTAGTTTTCTGCCCTTTTTTGGCCGAAGAATTTTGGACAACCTTTTCTTGCTTCTTGCCGGACAAGAAGCATTGATGTTTCGAGAATCCTTTCTTATCGCCATTTAGTAGTGCCACCACTTTCAAATCACAACATATTTTTCACTCATTCTGACCGCAATTTATTAAATCTGTTATTGTCTTCATGTTTTCATAATTTTTGGGCATATTTGAAGCGTAGGCAATAAGAATGGATGGATATTTATTCCAAATATGTAGGAGTACAGTCTTTAAACTAGTTACAGATGAGTCTATAAAATGCCGCTTGTCCTGTGGAATATGGGGATGTCTGATCTCTTCAAACAATGCATCGATGTCTTTGCAATAACCTAAGTTTGTTCCGTCATTGTCATATAAACCAAAATGTTTGTTAAATGGCTCAGTTTTGGCGCGTTTTCGAGTTGGGGTTATTTTTAAATCATCAGCAACCAAATTCCACTGTTTCAATTCCACTGGGAACCAATTATTTCTGCTGTCTCTTTCGAAGTGTTCGCATCGCGAACCAAGTTGTTGAAATCTGCTTGCGTTACAAAATGTGGAACTGTATAGCCTAGCATAACAAAAATAATTAAGCCTGTATGATACTTAATTAAATTGATCATTGAAAATTATAATTAGAGCAGTTCAAATAACACGAATGCATGGATTCAATTAGTGTGAGTGAGTACGCATATGGTACGAATTGGAGAAATATTTGTAGGACGGACTGTATTTTCTTTGCATTTTTTTGCCGCTTCTTTCAATTCGTTGTTCGTTAAGTTTCGACGAAATATTTACTGTGCTGTTAATAATTAATTTGGCATTTTTAGAGTAAACAAAACTATTTAATATAAATGTATGCTGAATTGGAAGTGATGTGTGTAGCTAATATTAATTTATTTAATGCAGCTGCTCTTGAAAACACCCGATATAAAAAAGTAACAACGTTTATCCTTTTCTTACAAAATATGTCTGTCCTGCCCACGCGCCACTTGTTTTCAGATTTTAAAATTGGACAAAAAAAATTAAGTATCATACGGGCATTACGATGAGAACAATTCATCTTTATTTAATATTACAGTTTTTTTTTTTGGGTATCAGCCATTGTTCCGATTTATTTCTCAAACCATCCTGTGCTTTTTATGAACCTCCAGATGTCTAGCAGTGGTGTGTTCACTAACTCTTCCAAGTCTTTGGGGGAATTTTATGGGGAAAAATTTGTTCCCCATATGTCGGAGTCGACGATTGTGTAGACTTAGACATTTGCATAGTAGGTGAGTTATTGTTTTTATTTCCTCTGGATCTTTGCAGCTCCGACAGAAGTCTGGCGCTGTTATGCCCATTCTATTGGCCATAACCCCAATGGGGCAATGACCTGTTAGAACTCCAACAAGAATCCGGATTTCCCGTTTGACCAAAAGTAGAAGGCTTTTTAGTTCTTTTCTCATTTAGCTCCGGCCAAAGCCTTCGAGATATGTTGCAGTCACCTCTGGAAGCCCAGTTTGTGTTAGCAATATCTCTGGCTTTTATCTCTATACTCCTTTTGATGACGCCTATTGGAGTGTGCACATCTGTATCAGCTCTGTTTGTACTTGCGGTTACTCCACGCCTCGCCAGTTCATCCGCTGCGTCGTTCCCTTCGATATTGCTATGTCCGGGAACCCAGCAGAGAGTGACATTGTAAGTATTACAGATACTGTTCAGTGCAAGTTTACAGTTTTGCACCGTTCGAGCCTTCGTCGTTTTACTGTTCAGTGCTTTGATGGCCGCTGGCTATCAACAAAAATTGCTACCCTTGTGGGGGTAAGATTTTTCCTGTAAATGGCATGTGAAACTTTCTATTGTTCTTCTTGTGAACAGAACGAGTTCGGTCTTTATTGGGTTTACACCAAGTCCATTCGATTCTGCCCACCGCGATAGCTCATTCAATGCCGCAGACATTAGTTCGCTAATTGTTTGCAGGTATGTATTTCCCGCATATTAGAATGGCAACGTCATCGGCATAGGCTACCACTTTTGTTCCTCCAGTTTTGAGTGTAGTGAGAATTTTGTCAACCACAATCAGCCAGAGAAGGGGCGATATAACCCCTCCTTGCGATGTGCCTCTTGTTACTTCTTTCCTCACCACGCTCATTCCCATTTGTGAGCTAATACGTCTGCTATTGAGCATTTTATAAATCCACTGGGTTATTTAACTGTTAACTCCTTTGTCTACTAAAGCACTTCTTATAGAATCTGTATTTACATTAGGGCTATTCACAATCTTGAGTATTTGACATTGTAAATTTATGTAATTGTAAAAATTTGCTATCAATCGTGAGCGGTCTTTTCCGGTTTACTTTGCAATACTTGTTGCAAAGAATAAAATTAATGGATGATAGCTCATTGACTCTTTAATGAATTTTTTATTGTGTTTCTCTCGTTTAATTCGTTTTTTATATACATATTTTCCATATCTTTGTTTTTTATTTTTTTTGACTTTATTTTTTTGACAATCAGCTGTTTCCTTGTAGTTCAGTATTGCATATGTATAGTAAATATAAACTATGGGTTTTAAGTGTTGCATATTACCACAAGCGTAGTAAATGCATCTCTGTATATTTTGTTAGTGTAGAGTAAAAATATACTCTACCATTTTCCAAATGCTATGATGCAAGACCATTTGCACCTAATTGTGAACAGCCCTATTGTTAAATGCGCCTTCGATATCTAAAAACGTTGCTAAAGTATATTCTTTGTGATGAAGTGTTCTTTCTGTGAACAGGGCAACAGGGGGCGAACCTTCACATGGCAACGTGTCTGACCGCCTCAACCTGGCGAGGCCAGCATTATCCATGTCGAAATCGTCTCAAGTCGACTCAAACCTCCACGTGGTGTTCCCTGGGCAACGGCAAACTGGCATCCGTCAGTTTGACGGCTAATTTGAGCGGCGGGTCACTCCATAGACCTTAAACATGGAATGTGCGCAGGATTTGGGTCCCGCCACATTACTACTGCCCAATGAAAACTAAACCAGCTTCGGATAAGAACCCCAATTACGTTGACGACCACCGCAAACGAAAAACGAACAATGATTTACGGATATGCACCTGGAATGTCCGAACCCTTTATAGGGAAGGTGCCATTATCCAACTGGCGGAAGCCCTCAAAACGATAAAGGCTGACATCACCGCCATCCAGGAAATGCGATAGAAAGGGCAAGGCTGCTCTAAACAAGCACACTGTGATATCTACTACAGCTGCCATGCGGAGAGGCGCGAATTTGGATGTGGATTCGTTGTTAGCCGGAAACTACGCCACCTTGTTTCCCGGTTCACACCTGTCAACGAAAGATTGGCCACGATCCGCATCAAGGCAAAATTTTTCTCCATCAGCCTTATTTGCGCGCACGCCCCGACGGAGGAAAAGGACGAAGCCGTCAAAGACGCTTTCTACGCTAGTCTTGAGGACGTATACGACCACCTTCCGGTCCATGACGTGAAAATAGTCCTCGGCGATTTTAATGCGAAAGTAGGAAGGGAAGGCATCTTTGGCCCCACTGTCGGTCAGTTCAGTCTTCATGAGACCTCCACGAACAACGGTCTAAGACTGATTGACTTCGCCGCGGCGCGAAACATGGTAGTTAGTAGCACCAGATTTAAGCACCTCGACGTCCACAAAGCCACCTGGCTGTCCCCAATCAAAAAACGCGAAACCAAATTGATCATGTTGTAATCGACGGAAGGCATGCCTCTAGTGTTCTAGATGTGCGTACATTTCGGGGGGTCAACATTGACTCCGACCATTATCTTGTTGCAGCCAAGATCCGCATGCGATTATGCAATGCGAAGAACATACGCACAGGAATGCAACGAAAACTAGATGTCGCTAAGCTGCAATTACAACGGACTGCCGAAGCTTACTCCGCTCAACTCTCGGTTAAGCTCAACCAACCAACCTCTGGACCCGACGACGCCGGCGGACTTTGGGCGCATATATCCCACTCCATGCGCGCTGCCGCTGAAGAAGTCATTGGTTTCCGGCGCCCGCAACCTCGGAACCAATGGTATGATCAGGAGTGTCGCATTGCGACTGCAGTAAAAAACGCCGCTTATAGAAAAACGCTGCAGTCAGCTGCAACGCGAGCCGTGCGAGAAAACTACCGCGAAAAGAGGAAGGAAGAGAGGCGCCTTTTCAGACGCAAGAAAAGAGAGCAGGAAAAGCGTGAGCGTGAGGAACTAGAGGTATACCAGGGCAAGAAGGATGCACGAAAATTCTATCAACAGATTAAGCGTCTAACCCAAGGTTTCAAGCCCGGAGCATCCACTTGTAGAGACGAAAATGGAGATCTGAATACGGATACGCAGTGTGTGCTGAGATTGTGGAGACGGCACTTCTCCAATTTACTTACTGGCGACGATTCCACCAATGCCGCCCATGGAGAGCGCAGTTCAGAGCTACCAATCAACAATGACGGAGTGGAAGTACCACCACCTAGCCATGATGAGGTTCGAGTTGCTATCCAACGACTCAAAAACAATAAAGCAGCGGGTGCTGACGGCCTGTCAGCTGAATTGTTTAAAACCGGCGGCGATGAATTGATAAGGCGCATGCATCAGCTCATCACCAAAATATGGCTAGAAGAAAGCATGCCCGACGATTGGAACCTCAGCGTACTGTGTCCTATACTTAAGAAAGGAGACCCAACAATCTGCGCAAGTTATAGAGGTATCAGTCTTATTTCCATCGCATATAAGGTTCTCTCAAGCGTACTGTGTGAAAGATTAAAGCCGATTACAAAAACACTGATTGGACCTTATCAGTGTGGCTTTCGACCTGGTAAGTCCACCATTGACCAGATTTTCACGCTACGACAAATCCTGGAGAAAACCCACGAAAATCAAATTGACACACACCATCTCTTTGTCGATTTTAAAGCTGCGTTCGATAGCCCGAGAAGGGATTGCCTATACGCAACAATGTCTGAGTTCGGTATACCTGCAAAGTTGATCAGACTTTGCAGAATGACGTTGAGCAACACACGCAGCTCCGTCAAGGTAGGAAATGACCTCTCCGAAACCTTCAATACCGAAAGAGGTTTCAGGCAAGGCGATCCACTGTCTTGCGATCTCTTCAACATCATCATGGTGGGGATCGTACGAAAGGCCGGTGTGCATCGTAATGACACAAAGGCGTCCAGCTCCTTGCGTACGCTGATGATATTGATATTGTCGGCAGAACCAAGAGAGATGTTACCGCTGCTTTCACCGCTATCGAAAAGGAATCAGCCAAAGTGGGTTTGACGATAAATGAGGGCAAAACAAAATATATGCTGTCTACAAACAAGGGAGCTCGGCGTTTAGACTCCCACGTTTCATCCGGCAGCTATAACTTTGAAGTAGTCAAGGAGTTCGTTTACCTTGGCACCGCCATTAATACCAAAAACGAAATCAGCCTGGAGATAAAGCGAAGAACAATAATTTCTAATAGGTGCTACTACGGGCTCAGTAAGCAACTAAGTTCCAGAGCCCTCTCTCGATCGACAAAACTAACACTCTACAAGACGCTCGTTCTACCTGTGCTGCTTTATGGCGCTGAGGCATGGGTAGTTTCGCACACAGACGCAGCCGCTCTGGGGGTGTTCGAGAGAAAAGTTCTTCGCAAAATCTTCGGTCCTGTTCGAGTCGGCGATGACTATCGCATCCGAATGAACCACGAGCTGTATGAGCTCTACGCTGACATTGACGTAGTTCGGCGTATAACTGTGCAGCGACTATGCTGGCTGGGTCATGTCCATCGTATGAACGACGAAGCTCCAGCGAAAAAGGTGCTCGAGGCGAGGGTCGCTGGTCAACGACGACGAGGGAGACCATGCCTCCGATGGATGGACCAGGCTGAGGAAGCCCTAACCGCACTTGGTGTATCCGATTGGAGAAGGCGCGCGCAAAGCAGAGGCGCCTGGCGAGAGCTGATGAGGTCGGTTGAAACCCGGACACGGGTTGTTACGATCAACTAAGTAAGTAAGTAAGTAAGTTCTTTCTGTGACCGAAACCACCTCATGCAGTGCCGTTTCTACCAATTTGGCCTTAAGGTAGGCATGTTGTGCACTACAGAGATTATTATCGTTCACAGATTCTCTTATGTGAAGATCTATTATACTCTCTAGCGTTTTTATCAAGATCGATGGGAGACTAATAGACCTATAATTCATTGGTGCAGAGTGTATCGGTTTCTCGGTTTCCCCAGCTTTAGGAATGAAAACAACTCTCACTTCTCTCCAAATTTTTTGGAACATATCCTGTCTTGAGGAAGCCTAGGAAGGGCTGATGCTAGGAAGGGCATGTTGCATCATGGCCGGTAGGATTCCATCTGGCCCCGCAGATTTGTAGGGCTTGAAAGACACGATCGACCATCCTACAGTTGACCTTGTAATAATGTTGCGGAGTTCTTGTAACGGTTCTAGTATTGTTATTCCCAAGTTGCTGTTAGCTCCGTTTTGATCCGGTGCTGTACAACCTGAAAAATGAGTTTCCATGAGTAGCAAAAGCGTTTCTTGGCTGGATTCTGTCCAGGATCCGTCGGACCTCTTAAGGTATCCCGGGACCATTGGGGCTTTGGGTAGCGTCTTTCGAAGTCTGGCGGCTTCACTGGTATCCTCAATGGACTCGCAGAATTTTGTGCAAGATGTTCGCTTTGCTATTCTTATTCCCTAGTGTAAGCATTTAACGTGGATCTGTAGATTGCCCAGTCCTGCTCTAGTTTGCTTAAAATGGCCTTCCGGTGAAGTTTTCTAACCTCTGATCGCCTCTTTTTGAGGTCGCTGGTCCACCAACTCGCATTTGCGACTTCGAGACTTTGGGCAGAACTTCTTGAAAGCCTGGTTCATTTTTTCCGTTATAAACTCGACTGCATTGTCAATGGATGCATCGGTTGGGAGGTGTTCTGTGTCAAGGTCGGCAATATTTCTCCTTATCCAGACTGAATACATTTCCCAGTTAGTTTTTAATGGAATCCTAAACTGTTTCTTTAATTGGGGATCGTAGTCAATAGTAAAGAGAATCCTAAAGTGGTCGGAAAACGACTCCTTCTGTGACACCTCCCAGTTATCGACTATAATCTGTTCAGAGTTACTAGCGATAGTAAGATCAATTACTTCTTCCCTGACTCTATTCTGAGACTTAGACTTAGACATAATTCACAAAACACTGAATAGTTACCACAAAAATATACAATTCACAACTGAAATTGAACGAAATCATAACATACCATACTTAGACGTCCAACTACATAGGAAAAATAACAGAATAATTTTTGACTGGTTTACCAAAACAACATGCTCAGGTAGACTTATAAATTTTCACTCGACGCAACCAATGCAGCAAAAAATAAATACGGCGACCAACTTAATAAGAAAAATTTTTACATTAGCCGACACACGATTTCTGGACAAAAACATAAAAAAGATAAAAACAATACTAAAAAACAACGACTACCCAACACATCTCGTAAACTCATTATTAAACAAAAAGTGTTCGGAAAACAAACGAAACAAAAAAATAACAGATAAAAACAAACAGTCTGGCAACACTCAACAAGAAACAAAAAAATACTTAGGCATAACATATATACCAAAACTGACGGGTAACACACACATACGAAAAATAATGAGAGCGGACAACACAAAATTTGCATATAAATCAAACGCCACTTTAAACCAAATATTCACAAAAACAAAAACAAAAATTAAAAACGAAGACAAAAACAACGTTGTATACGAACTGCAATGCAAAGGCGACGAACACGATAGTTGTGACAAAACTTATATAGGAACAACAAAAAGAGCGCTAAAAATAAGAATGGCAGAACATAAGCTGGACATAAGAAACAAAAAAACAACAACAGCGCTAGCACAACATATATTGACTACAGGCCATACAGCTGATTTTGAGGCTGTAAGAATCTTGGACGTTGAAAACAAAACAAAAAGAAGAATGACATTAGAAAGTTTAAGAATACAACAAAAAGGGGACAGAGCAATAAATTTCAAAGAAGACACTGACAATATAAACAACAACTATGCAGTAGCAATTGACGTATAGGCTATAATAGTTACGCTTAAATTTTGTGTTCAAATAAATTTTTCTGTTTTTTAAAAAGTTTATGTCATGTAAAATTTTTGTAATTTCAAATAATGGTTTATTGTCAAAATTAACTTAATGTATCTTTTAATGTAAAGTAAGTTTTTGGTTAATTGTTTTTTTAAAAAATTGTTCATATATGTTTCTGTAGATAAAAAATTAAAAAATCTCCCCTGAAGATGTCGCCAAGAAAGTGACGAAACGTCGGGAAAAAATTGAATTTTTATTTTTATATTTAAAAATTGCAATTAAAAAGAAATGGCCAAACAACTCCATTCAACTTAAATAAATATATTGAAACTAAAATTGGCCCAAAAAATTAACACAAATCTATTCTGAAATGTTGGCATATACATGTAGGCGAAAATGTAGGCGGACTACGCCCATAATAATTTCATTGTTCTAAAATTGATCCTTGGAGATTTGAGATCCAATTTATCTGAAGAAAATTTGGCTGCCATAATGATGGGGAAACTTAATGCTGAAATTGCTTAAAATAATTAGAAATGTGTTTTATTATCTTAATATTCTTTGCGATTATTCCAGTTTTTTCCCAACATGTACTGTCCTTAAAATTGTTGAGCCTAAAGTATGTACAGAAAATTCTGTTGATACTTATCAGTAACATGCTTGCCTTTTATGTATGTGCTAAACTTTCAGGCTAAGTATTTTACGGAACAGTATGTTGTAAAAGCACTGTAATAATAGCAAAAAATAATTACAGTTTAAGCGTTAATGCTTCCAACCCGTCGCACAATGGGATTTTGGCGGAAAAAAATTCATTTCCTCTATTTTAATAATGTGGTCATGCGGACTTAAAGAGAAATGTTTAATTATGAAGAATCCAGTAATGCTTTCCTTAAAATTTTATTTTTTTTTTATAAAAAATTTTAATAGAAAATAAAAAATTAATCAAAGTGATGGGCGGATATAAGCAAAAAATTTATTTAAATTTTCATGCAACTTAGCAGTGCATTTCAGTAAACAAAATTTGTATAGCAAATTATCATAACTTCTTAGAAAAGTATACTTATTTTCATTATTCTAACAAAAAAATTTTGAAGATTACATGAATATTTTAAAAGTTATCGGATAATCAAAATTCGTCCATAAAAAATTTAATATGGAAAATAAAAATTAAGCTCGGTCTTCCTCAGTTGTCTCATTAGGATATTATGAAATCTGTGAATTTCGTCTTTAAATATATGTAAAAAAAAATTAATACGTGTTTGCAGCCGCCGGAGTTTTTAAAAATTCACAATAGGTCACAGGAATTTCAATACAAATTAGCAATGTTATATGCAAATAAATGTGTGCAGAGTTTGGGTCCCGCCACATTACTACTGCCCAATGAAAACTAAACCAGCCTCGGATAAGAACCCCAACTACGTTGAAGACCACCGCAAACGAAAAACGGACAATGATTTACGGATATGCACCTGGAATGTCCGGACCCTTATAGGGAAGGTGCCATTATCCAACTGGCGGAAGCCCTCAAAACAATAAAGGCAGACATCACCGCCATCCAGGAAATGCGATGGAAAGGGCAAGGCTGCTCTAAACAAGCACACTGCGGTATCTACTAGAGCTGCCATGCGGAGAAGCGCGAATTCGGATGTGGATTCGTCGTTAGCCGGAAACTACGCCACCTTGTTTCCCGGTTCACACCTGTGAACGAAAGATTGGCAACGATCCGCATCAAGGCAAACTTTTTCTTTATTAGCCTTATTTGCGCGTACGCCCCAACTGAGGAAAAGAAAGAAGCCGTCAAGGACGCTTGCTACGCTAGTCTTGAGGACGTATACGACCACCTTCCGGTCCATGAAGTCAAAAAAGTCCTTGGCGATTTTAATGCGAAAGTCGGAAGGGAAGGCATCTTTGGCCCCACTGTCGGTCAGTTCAGTCTACATGAGACCTCCACGAACAACGGTCTAAGACTGATCGACTTCGCCGCGGCGCGAAACATGGCAGTTAGTAGCACCAGATTTAAACACCTCGACATTCACAAGACCACCTGGCTGTCCCCGGATCAAAAAACGTGAAACCAATTTGATCATGTTGTAATCGACGGAAGGCATGCCTTCGGGGGGTCAACATTGACTCCGACCACTATCTTGTTGCAGCCAAGATCCGCATCCGATGTCGCTAAGCTGCAATTATAACGGACTGCCAAGGCCTGCTCCGCTCAACTCTCGGTTAAAACTGCATGCTCAAATTTTTCATTTCAATTTTTTTTTTTAATGCAAAAAAATAACTTCAAACTTAAACGCGTTTCACTCGAAACCACGTTTTTCCAGCTTGCGGCCCAGATTGCGCCCTTAGTTCTGAACCAATTTTGATGAAACAAAGTGCAATCGACTCAGAATTGTCACCATTCTCAATCCCTACTTCAATCACAGTTTTAAACAATTTTCTACTAATTTTTTGTACACCATATACACTATACTACATGATCCATTTTTAATGACCGCCATTTTGTAAAAATTAATCGCAAAATTATGATTGAGGTAGGGACCAGAATTTCATCTGTATTGAATATAACGCCGTTTACTTTTTCTATTCCAGATGATCCGAAGTCTAGTAATCCGGGCCGCAAGCAGCATACCTTTTTTCGACAATTAGGTCAACACTTATGTTCAATTATTGCAATTTAACGTAGCAATTATTGGTTTTACGAGAAAATATTTTAACATTAAGACAAGTTTTAAACACTTTCGTTTTTCGGTGTAAACTTCCCGTGCCATAATACCCCATAGATTTTCTATGGGGCTTAGAATGGGGGCTATATGCAGGCCATTCCAAAATTTTTATTTCTGGCTGCTCAAAACAAAGCCAAGGATGCCATAGAGACATGAATGGACGCATTGTCCTGTTGAATATTGACACTGTCGTTCATTTTATCCTCGATAAATTGAATAAGGACATTGATTAACATGTCAATGTACATTTCCGAGTTCATTCGGAAAGTAACGAGAAACAATGTTGAAACCATCAGACTTCCGCCTCCAAAGTTTCTTTTAGACTTGGGGATACTTGCATTGTGGATATCGTGCCAATAGCAACTGGGGCTTCTAAATTTTTTTTTTTTAAATTTTTTTTCTTGGGTAAAATAACTGTCTCCAATTCGAAAGTCCAGTGCATATGCTTTTTAGCAAAATTTAAGCGTGCCTGCTTATGCTAATCTCTAAGCATTGGCTTGCGCGCTGGTTTCTGCCAAACAACATTTGGTGTTGTGCGTAGAACGTGGGCAATATGTTTCTTTGTTACTTCCCTGTAGGAAAATCAACTAATTTAAAAGTAGTTGAAAGTAGTTTTTTGTTAACCACAACTAGTTGAAATTCTGACTTTTTTCCATAGAACGAACTAACATATTTTGTATGGTGATGTCCGCTAAATAAGTCAATTGACTTTCGTCTGCATATATTTTCAACTACTTGTAAAATTAGTTAAATTTAAATTATCTTTTTAATTACTTTAAAATAACCAATTGAAAACTATTTAATATTCCACTTACTGAAGATCAATTTAAAAGCATAAACATTTTAAATTTCTATACATCAAAGAGATCATTTATTGGCTGTTTTGAAAAATACATAAATCATGTCAAAAAAATCATGCCTGGTCGACACAAATAAATTCTGAAATATAAAATCTGAAAGCAAAATGTAAACAAAGTTAAAAGTGATCAGAGTTTTTTAATGGAAAATTGTGAAATGTCGTTTTTTGTGGTGTTTTAATTGATTTTAAAATAATTCAAAAGTGGTTCATGCCAAACTTCATTGCCAGTTAATTCAAGAAAGGACTAGTAATTACATTCAAGGAGCGCAACAGAAGTACGCTGCGAAGATAGATATTATTTCATTATTCCTTTCTTCATTGGACTATTTCTGCTTCCAACAGGTGATAGTATCAGAAGCTGGAGGAACTCTGAGCTTATATGTGAGCATGCGTACCACGGAAGCAGTTTCCAAAAACGGGCACGCCACCGCCCGGGTACATGAGCGAAGGTGCCGATCAGAGAACTGCTCAAGCCTACTTGAAATTCAAGCTTTTTCAAGTACTTGAATTCAAGTATGTATCCAAACTTGAAAAAGCAAGCTTTGGCCTGCTTATAAAAATAGCAAACAATTACAAGTCATATCCAAGCTTTTTCGTTGGCTTGCTTGTTGAGGCTTACTATGTCGGGTAAGAAAGTTGAAAAGCTTGAAACGTTCGGCAAAAGCTTGTAAGCTCGCAAGTATCCAATTAATTGAATTTAAAGCAAGTATCCGAAAAAATTCAATTAGCTTGTTTAGGAAAATCTTAAGCGTATTAAGACTTTTAAGGGTTCTGTGGACTCCGTGGTTGGCAGTTTTAGGGGGTAGCTGATTTTGAAATTGATGTAAAAATTTAAAATTCAAGATGGCGAATAGAGTGCCACCTTGATTTTTTTTTTATTTTTGCGAATTGTTGTTATTTTGAATTTCTGACAACGGATTTGATTTCGAATCTAATATCAGAGTTTTAAAATTTAAGATGGAGGATAGGCTTGCCACCTAAATTTTCTCCATAGTGTTACCACCTAGTAAAATGCATTTTTAAGAGTTTTAAACACCATTTAACAGTGTTAAGGGGTCGCTGACTTCGAATCTAATGTCAAAATTTTAAAATTCAAGATGATTATTAGTGTTGCCACCTAAAATTTTTTTATTGTCACGAATTCGGTGCTAGAGCAAACACTAGGTAAAAATGGGTCGCTGAGTCCGAATCCGTTGCCAGAATTTCAAAATTGTGTAATTTTTTTATAACAGTGTTGCCACCTACCAAAATGTATTTTTAAGAGTTTTAAATATAACTTCGCTGACTTCGAATCTGATGTCAGAATTTTAGTGTTGCCACCTAAAATTTTTTATTTTGACGAATTTGGTGCTGGAGCGAACAATAGGTAAAAATAGGTACCCCATTTGCTATATGTTTAAGGGGGTCCCGAAACACGTGCTTGACTTACAATTTGACTTGCAGTGGACAGTTAAACACGTGTTTCGACGTGATCCCCCTAAAAATGTAGCAAATGGGGGGATGATAGACCCCTCTATTTGTGCGTCTCAGAAATGCTACCCCCCTTATGAAGCCCCAAAAAATGGTTATTTTTTACCTATCTTGCTTCCCCTTCGAGATATGGCACTTTTTCTACTTTTTCGAGGATTTTTCGATATATTTAAATTTTTTGCTGTTCCATATCTCGGGAGGGTAGCAGAATAGGTAAAAAGTAACCATTTTTTGGGGGTTGATAATGGATGAAACATTCTTGAGATACACGAATAGGGGGATCTATGTGCCCCCATTCGCCATATTTTTAGGGGCGAACGTCAAGACAAGTGTTTAACTGTCCACTGTAAGTCAAATTGTAAGTCAAACACATGTTTCCGCCCCTCCCTAAAAATATGGTGAATGGGGGCACATAGACCCCCTATTCGCGTGTCTCCAGAATGCTTCTTCCCTTATAAACCCCCAAAAAATGGTTACTTTTTACCTATTTTACTACCCTTCCGAGATATGGAACAACAAAAAATTTAAATATATCGAAAAATCCTCGAAAAATCTTCCAAAAAGTAGAAAAAGTGCCATATCTCGAAGGGGAAGCAAGATAGGTAAAAAATAACCATTTTTTGGGTTCTTAAAAGGGGGGGAGCATTTCTGAGACGCACACATAGAGGGGTCTATCATCCCCCCACTTGCTTCATTTTTAGGGGGATCACGTCGAAACACGTGTTTAACTGTCCACTGCAAGTCAAATTGTAAGTCAAACACGTGTTTCGGGACCCCCTTAAACATATAGCAAATGGGGTACCTATTTTTACCTATTGTTCGCTCCAGCACCAAATTCGTCAAAATAAAAAATTTTAGATGGCAACACTAAAATTCTGACATCAGATTCGAAGTCAGCGACCCCTTAACACTATTAAATTATATGTAAAACTCTTAAAAATACATTTTGGTAGGTGGCAACACTGTTATAAAAAAATTACACAATTTTGAAATTCTGGCAACGGATTCAGACTCAGCGACCCATTTTTACCTAGTGTTTGCTCTAGCACCGAATTCGTGACAATAAAAAAATTTTAGGTGGCAACACTAATAATCATCTTGAATTTTAAAATTTTGACATCAGATTCGAAGTCAGCGACCCCTTAACACTGTTAAATTTTGTTTAAAACTCTTAAAAATGCATTTTACTAGGTGGCAACACTATGGAGAAAATTTAGGTGGCAAGCCTATCCTCCATCTGAAATTTTAAAACTGTGATATTAGATTCGAAATCAAATCCGTTGTCAGAAATTCAAAATAACAGGAATTCGCAAAAATAAAAAAAAAATCAAGGTGGCAACTCTATTCGCCATTTTGAATTTTAAATTTTTACATCAATTTCAAAATCAGCTACCCCCTAAAACTGCCAACCACGGAGACCACAGAACTCTTAGAAGTCCAAATACGCTTAAGCTTTTCCTACACAAGCTCATTGCATTTTTTGGATACTTGTTTTTATATTGGATACTTGCCTCCAATTTCAAGCTTTTTGTCGAAGGCATCAATTTTTCCTTTACTTGGGACTTCGTGCCGTTCGCTTGTAAGCTTGCATACTTGCAAGTCGCAAGCTGTCATATGCTTATTTATTTTCAATCACAAGTCAGACTTGATTGAAAACTATCAAGCTCAAGCTAGCTTGAACTTGTATTTTAAGCAAGTACTTGAAATCGATTTCAAGTAGGCTTGTGCAGTTCTTTGGTGCCGATCCAATTAATCGGAATTGTGTGGATACTGCGCCTGTTATTTAACACGAGCCAGCTTTTTGATGCTTCATTTCAAAATATTAGCTAAACAAGCGTGTCAGCGGGATTTTCCACGCTTTGCAATCATCAATCATGGTCGATGGGCACAACGATATTTTGCTTAGTGCTTCTTTTAAGTGTCAATCGCAATGAAGTGATGGAGCAGACTCGACGCTAGGTAGGGAAAGGCGTGCGTCTTTACTATTGAAGTGATGAGGTGTTTGCTGAATGGTTAAGCAATGCATCAATTTCCGCACAAAGTCCAAATTGTGCAATGTTTGCTAAACAGTACCAGTTTGTAATTTGAATATCTTAAATAATAAAGAATTTTTAATCGTTTCACAGGGCTTAGAGGCAATTCATTAGTTTTAAAGTGTGTTTACCATGTCTGTCTTGCAGCTCAATGTCTTAATAAAAAAATATGTCTTTTTGAAACAAAATGTTAGTGAAGCCTAAAGTTAATAATATCGTCACCTAAAATGCAAAACAACGTATCATCAAAAAATGCAAAACTCGGTTTTTGATCGAACACGATTCACTACATCACATTACATATGTGTACAAAATTGTAGACTTCTGCTATCAAAAATAACCAAGTTATAACCAAAATTCAAAATAACGTATCATCAAGTGCATAATTTTCTTAAACAAAATAACGTATCATCACTCTTGCTAAAGAAACAAATAACAAACAAGCTGTTCTGACTTTTTTTGTGGTTTGTTTATGTTTTAAAAATTGTTGGTTTATATTGCACACCAGTATTGTCAAACTGTTTCCTCGTTTGCTTTGAATTGTACTCTTCTTCTTCTTTTTCTTTGTTTCTTCTTTGTATACCAACTGGCATGCAGTCACGACTTGTAACTTTTCATTGTTTACGTTTTATTTACTGTTACCTCAGCTTTAGTGGAATTGGTGAAAGATATAACAGAAGTGAAAAAAGCGTTGTAAAAATAATAAAATGTTTTCTAGAATCGAAAATAATAAAAATATGCAAAGTTCTAAAAAAATTAACAAAAGAAAAGAAAATAAAAATAATCGAATGAATGGTAAATGTTACGAAGGCTTATCAGAAGGAAATATTTGCTACAAAAAGCCGAGAGAAATGAAAGCTAGGTGCACGTCAAAGTATTGCGAAAAAAGTTCAACTCGGCATTGCTCCCTTTTACCCGAAAATTCCAGAAAGGAAATATTTGAACGTTTTTGGCAGATGTCATGGGAGCAAAAGAAACTTTATGTAACCAGCAGTATTGAAGTTTCTATGAAAAAGCGGATTTACGTCGAAAATTCCAGGCGTTCAATTTCGAAAGCATATTTTTTGAATAATAAAACCGTTCGCCACCAAGTGTGTAGTAAAATGTTTTTGTCAACTCTCGGCATTTCGGAGACTATGGTAAGAAGTTGGATAAGTTCCTCTGAACTACATAGCACACAATTGGGTCCGGAAAATAAACTACTCTTGCAAGCTGAAAATCAAAAAAATACAAAACGAGGAAAAGAGTATACAATTAGATTACAATATTTAAATAAATGGTTGGAAGACGTCCCAAAAGTAGAATCCCATTACCGACGTCAGTACACAAAGCAATTGTATTTTCAATCGGATTTTACATCGTATGCAAATGTATATAAATTTTATTCCCAGGACTGCGAATCGCAAAAAGAAAATGGTATCTCTCCTATATCTTTTCCTAATTTTATGGATGTCTTAAAGGAAAAGAAATATTCGATTTTTAAACCTAGAAATGATATGTGTGACACCTGCATATCGTTTGATTCAAAAAATATATCGCAGCAACAATATAATTGTCACAGAAAAGAAATAGGGGACATGCGAGAAGAAAAACAAAATGATATTGAAAGTGCTAAGGGGGGCTTATGCTCACTATTATGCATGGACATGCAAGCGGTAAAGCTTATTCCGCAGTTAAAGGCAAATGCATCATATTACAAAATGAAACTTCAAGTCCATAACTTCACCATTTATAATGTCATCACTCATAAATCTGAGAACCATGTCTGGGATGAAACTGAAGGAAATCTTGTTGCTTCTACTTTCGCAACAATTGTAGCAATGCATATTAAAAAAGAAATATTAAATACCCCGGATATTCATCATTTTATAATATATTCTGATGGATGCTTTTACCAAAATCGCAATGTGGTGTTAGCTAATGCTTTACTTTCGATTTGTGTAGAAAACAACATTACCATTGAACATAAGTATTTAATCGTAGGACATACACAAATGGAATGTGATTCCACCCACTCATTAATACAACGAAAAATTAATAATAAGCAAATCAATTTGCCATCGCAACTAGTTGCTCTAATCAAAGACTCGCGAAGGTATCCATATCCACGTACTGTTCATCACCTACAACACGATTATTTCCTGGATTATGAAAACCTTCCAAAGCGGTACTCATCTATTCGCCCAGGTAATACTACATTTTTTTTTTTTATAAATTTTTTTTAAAATATAATCATGCTATGGACATTTTTCTATTTTTCAGGTTATAAAGTTGGAGACCCAACAGTAAATATGATTCGTGTTTTGGGGTATGATCCAAACGGAATCATTTATTACAAAACCAATTTTAACGACGATTATCAGCTTCTTCCACAAAGGACTGTAAGAAATTTTGAAGTTCGGCAGCCTAACCTATTACACTCCCAAAGGCTAAAAATTTCCAGGAAGAAATGGCAACATCTCCAGGATCTAAAATCTTTGCTTCCAGGAGGCTGCCATTACTTTTACGACAGTATACCTTTTGAGTAGTTAATAAATAAAATGTTGTTTGCGTTGTGTTTGGTAGTATCATAATTCTTTTTTTAATAAACTGAAATATTTTTTTTGTCTTTATGAAAATTTAATGAAGTACCATTTTTAGTTTAAACAATTATGTAGTTATTACTAATTTAAAAAAAATAACACAAAATATAAAAAAACACTATAACTGTTTATAAATAATATTATTACATATTATGTATAATAAAAATTACAAAATAATAAATAATAAATATATTTTTGGTTTCGTTTTTATAGTTTCATACAGAATTTGATTGATGATACGTTATTTTGTTTCAGAAAACAACAATTCAAAATAACGTAACACACATAGCATAAAGTGTAATTAAAAAAACAATTTTCTGTTATCGAAAATATATTTCTAGTGCCATGTTAGTCCAGATTTGAAAATGTTCTTTCAATACCGCAAGTAGATAAAATTTTGTAACGTTTTTTGCTTCTCCTGTAAACCTATGAAAAGTGATGTTACGTTATTTTGCATTTTAGGTGACGATATGTGATGAAATAACATGGTTAAATATTTATAAACTTGTATTCTAATAAAAATTTGCAATTAAAACTCGTCCAAGTCAGAGTAGTTGCCGCCTTAATATAATTCAAAGTAGTTTATCAACCACTTGTTTTTAAGAAGTATTTCAATTACTTCATATATAATGCAATAAAAACTATTTAGAATTGAAGTGGATCCCGCCTTAATATAATTCAAAGTACTTCATGTTCATTGTTCCTATAGGGTTGTTAAACATAATTTAGAATGTATTTGTGTTGAACTTAATTTATGCTTGGTAGCCTCCTTTCGAATCAAATTTTTCTGACGAATTGTCAGCTTTTGATTACATTTTGTTGGTTTTTTAATTCCATAACGAACTGTATTTCTTAAGAAATTTCTTACAACTTTTTCGGCTAATTTCTCGTATGGAACACCCTTGCTCTTTAAAAAATTTTTAATTTTTTTTTGTTTTTATCGGTTACGTAAACTCCACGTGGTATTTTTTTAATGTTTACCTAAAATAATGAATTCTCATTTCTTTTCATGATTTTTTTGAAAAAAAAACAGAAGCCATCTTCCTTTTTTATGTTTATAAAAAAAGATCTTTTATTTTGTTATTTTCTCTCAAAAATTAAATTTCTTCCACTGCGTCTATACGAATATGCTCCTACCACAAACTTCGTTCACAGTCGTTCATGAAGAAGAGAAAAGGCTACTGATGAGTTGGTGTAGCGGCCAACGAAACAGCTGTCTAGTCTGCTATGTGATTGATACTCTATATAGGGTATTGTTGTTGTTAGTTGTTATTCCTTCAGTTGTTTTCTTCGGAAAGCAACATTGACCTTGAGCTCGATAAAATATAACCTTTAATAATTGAAAAATTATTGGAGTTATATAAACACATAACTTAAATCGCAAAAAATAATTACAGTTTGATCGATATTAGGTGCAGAGCATTGTGCTTACCTTTTATATATTAAGATTACCACGGTTGCACACAGCTATGCCTTTTATTTACTGCTACTACTTAGGTGGCGCTTACAACCGTTATTCGTTTTCGCCTGGTGTAAGAAAATGCGCCAGCCATTTCTGTTTTACGCTTGCTGGCCTTGTATTTACACAAATTGAATAATTAGTGGAATAATAGTGCGGCTAAATGAATGTGCCTCAGTGTAGAACACAATAGGTTACGAAACTTGTCAATAATGTGTTAAAAAATTAGAGCAAACTGATTACACAAATCGACAGATCTCGAAAAGTTTGCCTAAAAATCAGTCTTATCTCAAGCGGACGACGTATGACAAACGATGGATTTGTTGTTCTTGTCCATTTTTAAGTTGGTTAAACATAAACCGTATATGTAAACCTGCATAGTAGCACAATTTTGTATTATTTATTGCTGAATATTAAGGAGAGGTAATGTGCTTTAACTTTTGTTTACAATTTTATTTTTTTATATGCACAACATCTCAAGAATATTGTGTCCAAGTTTAAAGTCGATCCGAGTAAAACTAACGAAGATATGAACTTTTAAGTAAGTGTACCTCAAATAACAAAACAAAATAACAAAACTTTAAAGCGATTTTACCACAAGTTGTGTTTTTTTAAAGTCGGTGAACAATCTCCAGCCAAAACGGCTGAACCGATCGTTTTTAAATTTGGTACACTCAATCACAACTAAATTCATGAGGTAACTTCGTCGAGTTTTTATTTTTTCTTTGCTTATTTTACAGTAAGAAATATGTGGTTTTTTTGGTTAAAAATCGATGTTTTGACTTTCAAGTGCTGCCAAAAATCTAAAAAAAAAAAATTTAAAAAAACTCGACAGCGTTACCTCGGAGATCTTATTAGCTTCTCAAAGCATCTTAATTTTTTGATTTCAGTTGATAAGCTGATGGGCTATGTTGTTCACCACTCAACCACTTTTTTTGGAGGTACTTGCGGAAAACGGTCGCCATTTTGTTATTTCTTGACATTTTTCAATATAATTTTTACTCGATATTTTTCAAATGTTGCTTATTATACCTTCATCAATTCAAGTTACTTCCACTAACAGTACCTCGTCAAAAAATGTGTAAAAATAAGTAATTTTTAGGGCGAATTAACCTTACGCCCTCCTTAACGAAAACAATAACAAACGACAAAAATATTTAGCTAGAACTATAAATAAAGCAATGACAAAGCTTTTCCAAAAAGAACTAATAACATTCAAACCGTTTCAATTATTTCGTTAAGTTTTAAAGTTTATGTTCATTAACTTGTCGATTTCAGTTATTTTTTTAACTGACAATGCCCTCTTGCGTTAAACAGCAATATTCAGTACATAGATTGTATCATATACAAGAACCAATGCGGTAGATAGATTTTGTTACCTTAAACAAAAACCATGCGCAAAGCAAACAGAAACATCAAATGTTGGCTTTACATTTCATGTGTTTGTGTAAAATTTATATAAGTTACAGAGTTCAAACATGAATTTTTCTAGTGAGGATCAACTAGACCAACAAGTGCTTATACAACATTGTACGATCAGAACTGTAAGCACACCAAAGGCTCAAAGCTTGGCATAAAAAGGATTTCTGATCGCAATCAACCACCCCTACTAACCTCCGAGAAAGGGAAATATGCCTATACTGTACTGTAGCACAAATATGATATTTTAAAAATTATTTCATAAGAATCGGCCCAGTACTTTTGGAGTTTACCTGGAGGCAAAAATTTGCCCTTCAATTTTATATAATAGTATAGACTATTATTACAATTTTATATAATAGTATATGTGCCAATTTTATTTGGCATAGTTAAATATGGGAACCAAGATAAATACAAATTAATTAAAATATCACCCCTTTTTTTCGTAGGCGATAACTTTCGGCATCATCTCATGCAAATGGATAAAGAGAATCTGTCCCTACGCACAGAGCTCGCATCCCTTAAAGCTGTCTATACTCAGGAGCGTGAACGTACCTTTGCTTTGGAAAACAAGTTGCGAGTTCACGAAAGTTCCATTGACGTTCTTAACAATAAATTAAGTAACCGTGAACGTCAAATCGATGAATTGACACGAAAACTTAGCGAGAACCAGAACCTTCTCTCCCAGAAAGAGCAAGAGAAGGAAAAGCAGAAGAAGAAATTTAACTCCAAGCTTGCAGTCGAAGCTGATAAGAAAAATAGAGAATTAGAAACAAAACTACGTGAACAGCGAGCTAAGCTACAGGAAAAAATGAGAATTAAAGATGAAAAACTTCGCTTAGTTTCGAATATAATTCAATCCGAAGAAATTCAAAGTTTGCCACGATCACAGAGCTCAGAGAATCTAATGACTGGAAAAAATTTAAATATGGATCAGCATATACGGACCGAATCTGTACCGACGACAGCGCGTACAGATCTTTATGGTACACCACGGCACGTGAGGGTAAATCATTTTCATGATATTTTTATG
Source organism: Coremacera marginata (assembly GCA_914767935.1). NCBI lineage: Eukaryota > Metazoa > Arthropoda > Insecta > Diptera > Sciomyzidae > Coremacera > Coremacera marginata. Next base: position 75,981,215 of record OU612047.1, read on the forward strand.
TGATAATTCTATAAAATGTATTTCAGGGATTAGCAGCTGCAAATAACCGTCATCGCAGATCTCGTTCTGTGGGTGAGAAATGGATCGAACACCGAGCTCCAAACCCAGTTCCTTTGGGCACAATCTTGCAACCTTATATTAGAAATAGAAAGTCTGTCACAAAACTGGCCGACATGAAAGATCTTACAGGCCATAAAGCTACGAAATATTGTCTCGTATCACAGGAGGCTGATACCGATGGAGACGTTGAGACAAAGTTTTATAAGGGCAATGTTATTCCAACTTGCGGTGGAGGGGCTCAAGTGGTTTTTGATGATGTCGAGTGCCTGACACAGAAATCTCCGGTTCCATCACCAAATCGTAAGAGGCCAAGTGATGGTAACGGAGGTGTTCTCAGTGGTGTTGTTACCACTTCAGCTGTATCAGGTGTTGCAAGCATTGCGTCTATGCAGGATGTTATTTCGAGATGTACAGTTGGAATCGAAGGGCACAACAGTAAACGCACCAAACTATAAGCATATCGAATATTTCTACAGCTTAATTGTTTTATTAATTTTCATGAAAGTGTTGCGCAATCAAATTTAATGTATTATAATGAAGTAACACGAGCGGATTTCAAACTATTTTTATATTGCTATTACTTCTTTATATTTTATTTTAATTTCTATAACTTTCACTTTTTTGTATTTATTACAAGCATTTAAAAACAAAAAACATTTCTACTGAGTACAGTCGAAATCATAAAACTAATGAATTATTTCTTTTGCGTAAAATTTATTAAAAAATAAGTCGAAAAAAAATGAAATGGCCATCTCAGCCCTTGAAAGGACTTAGACCGAGCTTCTTATAATCAATTGTGTTGTGTATGATGTGTAATGTTTGCACACAAATGATAGAGACTGGACCTACATGCTTTACGCCGACTCCGAACGGCTTATGTTCTCAAGAAGCTTTTCATGGCAGTTTTTACTCTCTGAGGTTTGCCATTGTCTGCAGAGAGGTGACGGCCGAACAGAAAAATTAATTCAATTAAAAAAATGTTCTGCGTCAGATGGAGGATTCGAACCTGGGTTCTCTGGCGTAAGAATCACACACTCTACCCACTACGCCACGGCCGCCACTAAATAAAAATAAGTCAATCGATTTTAATTTTCTCATTCCTTTCCTATACGAAATTATTTGTCACTGGAAGGCACAAGAATTTCTTTTCAATTGTTTGTCAATGCAGATATTATTTTTTGCAGGTCGAAGAAAATCTATGCTTATATTATATAAAGCTAACTAAAAATTATACTTTCACCAATGTAAAGCTACGTTGTTATTTTAGTAACTAGCATTTTAAAATGTTGCATACTACTCTAAAAAAAATTTTAAAATTGAAGTTAATATCGTTACCATAATGTAGAAATCATATCTCAATAAGAGAAAAAAAAAAACTAAACAAAAAATAATGAACTCTGTATTGCGATGCGGGGGACAGGGGGCGAACCTTCAAATGGCAACGTGTCTGACCGCCTCAACCTGGCGAGGCCAGCATTATCCATGTCGAAATCGTCTCAAGTCGACTCAAACCTCCACGTGGTGTTCCCTGGGCAACGGCAAACTGGCATCTATCAGTTTGACGGCTAATTTGAGCAGCGGGTCACTACATAGACCTTAAACATGGACCCCAATTACGTTGACGACCACCGCAAACGAAAAACGGACAATGATTTACGGATATGCACCTGGAATGTCCGAACCCTTTATAGGGAAGGTGCCATTATCCAATTGGCGGAAGCCCTCAAAACAATAAAGGCTGACATCACCGCCATCCAAGAAATGCGATGGAAAGGGCAAGGCTGCTCTAAACATGCACACTGTGATATCTTGGATGTGGATTCGTTGTTAGCCGGAAACTACGCCACCTTGTTTCCCGGTTCACACCTGTGAACGATAGATTGGCCACGATCCGCATCAAGGCAAAATTTTTCTCCATCAGCCTTATTTGCGCGCACGCCCCGACGGAGGAAAAGGACGAAGCCGTTAAGGACACTTTCTACGCTAGTCTTGAGGACGTATACGACCACCTTCCGGTTCATGACGTGAAAATAGTCCTCGGCGATTTTAATGCGAAAGTCTGAAGGGAAGGCATCTTAAGGCAGATTTAAGCACCTCGACATCCACAAGGCCACCTGGCTGTCCCCGGATCAAAAAAACGCAAAACCAAATTGATCATGATGTAATCGACGAAAGGCATGCCTCTAGTGTTCTAGATGTGCGTACATTTCGGGGGGTCAACATTGACTCCGACCATTATCTTGTTGCAGCCAAGATCCGCATGCGATTATGCAATGCGAAGAACATACGCACAGGAATGCAACGAAAACTAGATGTCGCTAAGCTGCAATTACAACGGACTGCCGAAGCTTACTCCGCTCAACTCTCGGTTAAGCTCAACCAACCAACCTCTGGACCCGGCGGCGCTGCCGCTGAAGAAGTCATTGGTTTCCGGCGCCCGCAACCTCGGAACCAATGGTATGATCAGGAGTGTCGCATTGCGACTGCAGTAAAAAACGCCGCATATATAAAAACGCTGCAGTCAGCTGCAACGCGAGCCGTGCGAGAAAACTACCGCGAAAAGAGGAAGGAAGAGAGGCGCCTTTTCAGACGCAAGAAAAGAGAGTAGGAAAAGCGTGAGCGTGAGGAACTACAGGTATACCAGGGCAAGAAGGATGCACGAAAATTCTATCAACAGGTTAAGCGTCTAACCCAAGGTTTCAAGCCCGGAGCATCCACTTCTAGAGACGAAAATGGAGATCTGAATACGGATACGCAGTGTGTGCTGAGATTGTGGAGACGGCACTTCTCCAATTTACTTACTGGCGACGATTCCACCAATGCCGCCCATGGAGAGCGCAGTTCAGAGCTACCAATCAACAATGACGGAGTGGAAGTACCACCACCTAGCCATGAAGAGTTTCGAGTTGCTATCCAACGACTCAAAAACAATATAGCAATATATTGTTTAAAACCGGCGGCGATGAATTGATGAGGCGCATGCATCAGCTCATCAGCAAAATATGGCTAGAAGAAAGCATTACCGACGATTGGAACCTCAGCGTACTGTGCCCTATACTTAAGAAAGGAGACCCAACAATCTGCGCAAGTTCTAGAGGTATCAGTCTTATTTCCATCGCATATAAGGTTCTCTCAAGCGTACTGTGTGAAAGATTAAAGCCGATTACAAAAACACTGATTGGATCTTATCAGTGTGGCTTTCGACCTGGTAAGTCCACCGACCAGATTTTCATGCTACGACAAATCCTGGAGAAAACCCACGAAAATCAAATTGACACACACCATCTCTTTGTCGATTTTAAAGCTGCGTTCGATAGCCCGAGAAGGGATTGACTATACGCAACAATGTCTGAGTTCGGTATACCTGCAAAGTTGATTAGACTTTGCAGAATGACGTTGAGCAACACACGTAGTCCGTCAAGGTACGAAATGACCTCTCCGAAACCTTCAATACCGAAAGAGGTTTCAGGCAAGGTGATCCACTGTCTTGCGATCTCTTTAACATCATCATGGAGGGGATCGTACGAAAGGCCGGTGTGCATCGTAATGGCACCATTTTCTACAAAGGCGTCCAGTTCCTTGCGTACGCTGATGATATTGATATTGTCGGCAGAACCAAGAGAGATGTTACCGCTGCTTTCGCCGCTATCGAAAAGGAATCAACCAAAGTGGGTTTGACGATAAATGAGGGTAAGACAAAGTATATGGTGTCTACTAACAAGGGAGCAGGGAGCGCGGCGTCTAGACTCCCTCGTTTCATCCGGCAGCTATAAATTTGAAGTAGTCAAGAAGTGTGTATACCTTGGCACCGCCATTAATAACAACAACGAAGTCAGCCTGGAGATACAGCGAAGAACAATAATTGCTAATAGGTGCTACTACGGGCTCAGTAAGCAACTAAGTTCCAGAGCCCTCTCTCGATCGACAAAACTAACACTCTACAAGACGCTCGTTCTACCTGTGCTGCTTTATGGCGCTGAGGCATGGGTAGTTTCGCAAACTGACGAAGATGCTCTGGGGGTGTTCGAGAGAAAAGTTCGGTCCAAAATCTTCGGTCCTGTTCGAGTCGGCGATGACTATCGCATCCGAATGAACCACGAGCTGTATGAGCTCTACGATGACATTGACGTAGTTCGGCGTATAACTGTGCAACGACTACGCTGGCTGGGTCATGTCCATCGTATGAACGACGAAGCTCCAGCGAAAAAGGTGCTCGAGGCGAGGGTCGCTGGTCAACGACGACGAGGGAGACCATGCCTCCGATGGATGGATCAGGCTGAGAAAGCCCTTACCGCACTTGGTGTATCCGATTGTAGAAGGCGCGCGCAAAGCAGAGGCGCCTGGCGAGAGCTGATGAGGTCGGCTGAAACCCGGACACGGGTTGTTACGACCACCTAAGTAAGTAAGTATTGCGATGCGCCAATCAATGCGATGCGTACGCAAATCCGTACAATGAAATCAATTTTGCGAATTTTTTTGTCGCATCGCAATAGAGTAGGCCCCCTGTAGTTTCGAATTTTTTATAAAAGCATTATTTTTTTCTTCTGTAAAGTAAAAAAAGTTGTGTTGGGGCCTTTCTATGTTAAGGTAACGATAAACATACTGATGGTGCAATATTGACTTTTCATCCGGAACAAGTTTGAAGCAGATTTTAAGAAAATTTCGCAATAATGGGATGCAATAAATGATTTCAGGGTAGTTTGAGGTCGCTGAAATCGAATTTTGGGTTAAAGAAGTAGAAATTTTTTAATATTTAAAAATAAAAATTCAAAAAATAGTAAATTTAAAAAAAAAAAATAATTTTATGCTAGAAATCGAATTTCCCTTCAATCGACTTAACAATTTCAGAATAAATCAACTCTGCTCCACACACAAATCGATATTGTTGAATTGAATTGAAATTCACCGATAATGCATTAACCATTTTTTTATATATTACATTACTGTTTGTTAAAAAACAATATTTGGCATTCATTTTAGTGTTAATATTATGAATGCTTCAACAAAGTGAGTTTATTTTAGTTTACATTTTATTTTATTTACTGTGTACACAAAATGGTCTTTTATATTGCATAAAAAATTTTTTAAAAATCATCGGGATCGACCTAATGGGTAAGCATGAAAAAAATAGCATGAAATTAATCGAAAATCTCAATTTTGCAGCGAGTTTGTTGACACCGGACTAAATTATTCGATAATTCCAAGTCCAGAATCAGATTCTTCACCAAATTTAACATCAAAAATAGATGGTTTGTGTTTTTCCCCGCAAATCCCAAATTCATAATTTTTTTTTTAATGTAAAAAACTACAAAATAAAATGGATTTTCAAGCAGAACCGGGCCGGTTTCGACAATTTTTGAACTTTTAATAGCTCAAGTTATTTCATTCGCAACCATCCTTTACAATTCCGGGGGGCATACAGGATCACAAATATTTAAGCATCTTTAATACAAATCTAACGCAGTCAATACATATATTTATAATATAAAAAGTTTTTATTGTATTTGAAATGCACTTTGCATCGCTCCACTTTACGAATAAAAGGTTATAACATGAATTGTAGGGAATTACTCTAGTTTCATTTGGTACATATATGTTTTTATTGTGAAATGAGTCGGAAAGGAGATAATCAGGGTTGTAGAAACCAAGAGCTCTTGGAATCAAAACTGAAACCGACAAATGTTTCGCTTTAGTCTCATGGATTCTGATTTGGCGGCATTATATTCGAGTACGATTCGGTGTCTCTTTTAGATGTCACATAAACCTATTCTGAAAGAGCACATCGAAATCTATAAAAGTACCAATTTTCAAAACTCATGGAAAACATTCCAGGTAAAACTACCAAATGACTGTACTAAAATATATATATATTTTATATGAGAAGATTAATGCCCCTATTATGTATTACTAGATAAGTTATAAGTTGACTAGATTCAACTCAATTTTTTTTTATATAACGAAATACATACATTCCGGTTGAACCATGTATTTTACCTTAATCTTTTAAGAATTTTCAACTGAAATTAATGTGAGTCGCTATACGAAAAAATTGTGTTAAATCTAGTCAACTTAGTTGAGTAAGGCCCCTTGGGCCCCTATTATGTATTACAACTCAACTAAGTTGGCTAGATTAAACTAAATTTTTCCGTATAACTTATTACATATATTTCAGTTGAACCATGATTCAATTATAATGCCGCGTTTCCATGTGATCTTTCAGTATCTTATCTTATCCCATATCACAAAACACATGCTATAAAGAGCAAGATGCATATATGTACTTTTTCCTATAAAAATTTGACATTTGCAAAATATGTAAACAAATCATAAATTTATCAATTTCTACAAGTTTACTGATTGCTAGACGTGCTTATTGAAATACCTTCTTGTCTACGTACCCTAAATTGATTTATATAATTATTATTGTGCAGACAGCATCAAGTGTTACAGGTACTCCAATTCGTGTGCCACAACTGCAGCAGCATCAGTGAAATACACACGAAAAAAAATATCAAAAAAAAAGTTTTAAAAAATAAGTTTTGGTGAATCTACCAAGCACCAAATTAATGAAAAAAATCACTGATGCTTTCCATAATTGCGCTTAGGAACTCTCTGGCCAACTCTAGATTGCATACTCCCGAGTCGGGAAATCATCTGCATTAATTGCTTAGCCACGCGATGGTTAGAAAAACCAAGAATGTGTATTTATTTTAAATCATACTGTAATAATTGCTATTTGGGTAGTCATAGTTTAGTAGTCATAGCTAACATCACTAGAAGTATTCACCATACACATCAACAACTTTCATATCAGTCTGGAACAAGCAAGCGACAAGGTTCCTTAAGAGCTAATTATAATTAAAAACATATTTTGTAAAGGCTTGAAAGCAAACATATACTTATTATAATTGTCAATAAAGCAAACGCTAAACTGAACTGTAAAACGTCGTTAATTTTATTGCCTAATAAGTAGAGACTTATTACATGGTGTCAGAACGTGAAGAGAACAACGAAAAATTAAAAAAAGACATTAAAATGGCGGACAATAACCGTTTGCCGCCGCAATTGGATTGCAGTGATTTGGCGAATAATTGGCCATCTTGGAAACAAATGTTCACAGTATATATGATTGCGGGTGATTTTTTGTTAATTGGCTCAGCGGCCGGGAAAATTTATAATACGCTGTTTCCAAATGACGGAACGGAGGATTCGCTGCTCGGAAAAACATTTGTGGAGCACCAAATTGCAGAAGTTATTGATGCAAATGGTAAGGTGCAACAGCCGGCACATATCGAATTCGAAACGGTACAGCGAACATTGGAGGCTGTCATAAAAAAATTCGATGAGCATTGTTTGCCTCAGAAGAATGTGGCAATGGAGTCATATAAATTCAACACGATGCTCCAAAAGGAACGGCAAATGTTTTGTGAATTTGAGACGGAACTTCGAACACAGTTAGAACGGTGCGACTATAAATGTTCATGCGGCAAGTCATACGAAGAAAGAATGTTACGTGATCGTATTATTATTGGTGTCCACGATAAGAAGCTACAGTTAAAATTGTTGGACGGTCGGGATGAACAGTTGAGTGGTGTCGTTGATGCATGCAAAACATATGAAGCAGCTAATTTCAACAAAGGAATTTTGGATTCCAAACAAATAATCGCAAACATTAATAATAAAGAACAGGTGAATACAACAGCAGTGGACTCAATGGTTCGTGCATGTTTTAACTGCGGTGGACCCTGGAAAAATGGTCACATGGACGAGTGCAAAGCTAAAGGAGTTGTTTGTCACTCGTGTGGAAAGAAAGGACACTTTATCAAAATGTGTCGCAAGCCAAAAAATCGTCAAGCACCGGAAGGAAAAAAGGATAACAACAATGGGAAAAAGAATATAGCAGGATTGGACTGGAATGATATGACAGGTAAATTTGTTGATGGAAATGGTGAAAGTAGGTTTAGCTGTAAACAATTAATTTATAGGATAAATTCAATGAAGAAAGGAAAGTGGACAAAGGAATACCGAATCAAAAATGAGATGATAGTTTTTAAAATCGATACAGGGGCTGATGTGAATTGTATTCCACTTAATGTAATAAAAAAATTGAACTATGAATTTAAAGATAAAAACAATGAATTTGAAGTGTACGATTATAGTAATAATAAAATAAAAATTTTTGGAAGTATTGAATTAAAATGTCATGATGTTGAGCTAGAAGTGGATCATATTGCAAAATTTGTTATTGTAGAAAATGGTTTCGAACCGATACTCGGATTGGGGTCATGTATTGATTTTGGATTGGTTAGGCGTACTGATGTAAGTATGCTTGCATGTCTGCCACAATCAAAAGAATTATTCGTGGATGGTAATAAGGATGTTTTCACGGGTGTTGGTGAATTTCCTGGAACTGTAAGGATTTTTTTAAAGGAACAGTCGAAGCCAGTGCTTCACTATAGAAAACGGATTCCAATGGCATTATTGGATAAATTAAAAGGGGAGCTTAATAAAATGGTACAGAATGAAATAATTTCACCTGTTAATTATCCGACAGATTGGGTAAATAATGTGCAAATTATTGAAAAGGCAAATGGTCAGCTTCGTATATGCTTGGATCCAAAGCCGCTTAACGCGTGCATTAAAAGGGAACATTTTTTAATTCCAATGATAGAAGACTTAACGTCGCGTTTTACGAACAAAAAAGTTTTTTCGGTATTTGACCTGAGTATTGGATTTTGGCATATGAAATTGGAAAAAAATAGCTCAGACTTAACCACTTTCATGACTCCGTTCGGGAGATTTAAATTCAATCGGGTGCCTTTTGGTCTTAATTGTGCACCGGAAATTTTTCAAAGGAAAATGGTGGAAATTTTTGGAGATATACCGGGTGTCCTAGTATATTTCGACGATATTGGAATCGGAGCGGAGAGTGAAAAGGAACATGACGAGATAGTAATGATCGTTATGGAGCGTGCGAGGAGCAATAATGTCAGATTTAATCCCGAAAAGGTGCAATATCGAAAATCGGAAATTAAATTTATGGGAAATATATCGGAAGGGAAAATAAAACCGGATGGAAAATATTGTCAAGCAATTCAGGATATGAAAAGACCCACGGAAAAAGGGGGGATTTTGCGTTTCTTAGGCTTACTTAAATATATTGCCAGATTTATACCAAATTTATCAAAACAAACAGTGGAATTGCGACAATTGGCAAGAAATGATGTGGTATTCGAATGGAATAAAAAGCATGAAGCAGAATTTCAAAATATGTTGAAAATCGTAACAACAACGCCAGTGTTGGCTGTGTACGATCCCCAGAAGTCGGTGTTGATTGTGACCGATGAGTCAAAAGATGGATTGGGATGTGTATTAATTCAAGAGGGACATCCTGTGGCATTTGCATCGCGAACGCTTAGTAAAAGTGAGCAGAAATGGGCTCAAATTGAAAAAGAATTGTTGGCCATAGTGTTTGCGTGCCAACGATTTCATTTCTTTTTGTATGGTCGAAATTTCACTGTGGAAAGTGATCATAAACCACTAGAAAGATTAATGCTTCGTGACATTGATGATGTCACACGACGACTTCAAGGAATGTTCATGTCATTACTGACATATGCCGGAATGACGGTGATTTATAAGCCGGGAAAAGAATTGCTAGTGGCCGATTGCTTATTGAGAGCACAATTGACAGAAACTTCGGAAGTGGAAGAACTCTCAGGAGTCATCCATTCAGTTATGAAGGAAGTATGCGTGACAAGGAATAATTATGACTGTTACCAAAAAATTATGCAATCAGATGAGAAATACGCTCGAATTATGAAATACGTTGACCAAGGTTGGCCAAATTATCATCAACTTGATGACTTGGGACAATTTTTCTATAAAATTAAATCGGAATTGCATGTTGAAAAGGGGTTACTTTTTCGTGATCACCGTTTAATAATTCCAGTCGAATTGCAGCAGAAATTGACTAATTGGTTGCACGAATCGCACCTCGGAATTGAAAAAACGCTTGCGCGGGCAAGAATGTTGTATTTTTGGCCGGGTATGGGCAAAGACATAAAGGAATTAATTGCATGTTGCGCTATTTGCAAAAAGTTCAAGCGGAATAATCAAAAGGAGCCACTGGTTCAAGAGGAATCTCCAAAGTATCCATTTCAAATGGTGGCAATGGATTTATTCGAGTATGCTGGGAGAGATTTTGTGGCATTGATAGATGCGTACTCTAATTATCTGATTGCCATTAAATTAGAAAACAAAACTTCGGGGCAAATAATTAAGGCTATCAAAGGAGTATTCAATCAAATTGGGTATCCTTCGATCCTTAAATGTGACAACAGTCCATTTGGATCCGCGGAGTTTAAAAGATTTTCAGACGAATGTAATGTACAGTTCAAATTTTCGAATTTCCCACGGTATCCGCAGAGCAACGGATTAGCTGAAAAAGGGGTGGCAATTGCGAAAAATATTCTCAAACGCTGTTTTGAAGCAAACGACGTTGACCAATTTCAGTATCGCATACTGGAGTATAACACAATACCAGTAGCGAGCATGCAATTGACACCATCGGAACTATTTTTTGGAAGATTAGTTAAGACAAAATTGCTAGTATCAAATTCACTTCTAGTTCGGAAAAATGTATCAGAAAAAGAAATTCAGGAAAAAATTTAATCAAAAAAACATATACAAAAATACTACTATAATCGTAATGCTAAATCATTGCCGGTCTTGAACATGGGTGATCGGGTAATTTTCAAGAAAACTGGAAAGGAATGGAACTACGGTATTATTATAGGAAATTGTAATAACAGATCGTATGTAATAAAGGATAATTTTAACAATAATTTTAGGCGTAACCGCCGATTCATAGCAAAAACAAGAAATGAGGGGTTTAATGCAAGCGATTTATTGTTTGACGAAAATGTAATGTCTAAATTGGCCAATACAATGGAGCAGCCAAGGGAGGTAAACATTGTACCACCCATGAAACAATTGACATCAGCCTCGGATAATAAAAGTAGTAATAAAAATGATTGTAAGATTGATGAAGCAGAAGTACCAGCAGTCTTTGAATCGGATGAATCAACTTCAAGCCATTATGAGACTGCTGGTAGTGATGCTTCAGAAACAGACTCCGATGATGCAGTGGCCCCGGTGGCAATGCAAGAAAGAGGACCTTATCGAACGCAATTTGGGCGTAAAATAGTTCCGCCGAAAAGATATGAGTGGTGATAAATATCGGGTCTCTTGGTAGTAGCCCAAAAAAAAAAAGCGTGTAATAATTGCTATTTGGGTAGTCATCGCTTAGTAGTCATAGCTAACATCACTAGAAGTATTCACCATACACATCAACAACTTTCATATCAGTCTGGAACAAGCAAGCGACAAGGTTCCTTAAGAGCTAATTATAATTAAAAACATATTTTGTAAAGGCTTGAAAGCAAACATATACTTATTATAATTGTCAATAAAGCAAACGCTAAACTGAACTGTAAAATGTCGTTAATTTTATTGCCTAATAAGTAGAGACTTATTACACATACCCCTTGACCTGATTTGATTTTCTTTATTTCCCAATTTGTATTCCTAATTCTGTACTATTTCAAAACAATTAATATTGGCGCAAATAAAATTGACAGCTTGACAGCACAAAAACCACAACTATAAAAATTATTGTCATATTTATAGCATGTGATCAACTTTTATAGCAAAAGTTCAAGAAGCTGAACTTTTTCTATCTCCTAGCATCACAGGTGTTTCACACTCACATTCATCAATGCCATAAAGTAGGGCTCACATGCTATTTCTTTTTTACAAAAAATGTGATACTAGAAGATAATAGAAGATCACATGGAAACGCGGCATAAGGTTGTACACATGATACAATGATAAAGTAGGGCCGTTTTGCTGAGTACTCTTACGCGTCAACGAAGAGTGGATAATGAGAAGCAACATATATGTCAAAACGACGAATTTCGTAGAAATTGCAAATGAAAATATTTTGTTTCCAAGTTGCAAGCAGTGCGGTCGCGTGTGTTAAATTTGTGATAGTTTGAGTGAAAATATTATTAAAACAGTGTAATAACAACTTTAAATATGAAAGAAGTCTTCAATGGGCAAAAAAACCTGTAACAGTTTTAACATAAAAACAACTGCGAAAGGTGAGTATTAAGAAATTCGCGATGAACACCTGATTTTGACACCAATCTAGCTTTATTCTGCTTTCTACTCCATTCCTCTCCGAGTCGACCCTACCTTATAATTCTGCCATGGTTTTACAGATCATTTATACAGACCCTTATTTGAAGAGGAGAGCAATTTTTTAATAGGGGTCACATTATCAAATTCTTCATCAAAATATTGGTCAAACAGTTTGACCACGCGAGTGTTCATATTATCAAATTTTTCGTCAAATTTTATTATTGTCTTGCACACCGAAGTGAACACATCAGCAGCACTCCATATGCTTTATTTCTAAATAATCTTTTTTTGTAAATTTCCGATTTAATCTGCCAGTTATGGATGTAGTCTATAAATGTCAATAAAATAATTACAAAAATCTTCTTCATCGTGCATTTAGAATTGATGTGTTCGCGTTGAAATCCTTTTTTAAGTAATGAAATCGCAATAGAAAATTTGACGAGTGTTCACAAGTCAAATTGTTCATCAAATCGTTGGTCAAGCAACCGAAAAATCAAAATATTTTGATTTTCGTCAAACGATTTGACCAAAAATTTGATGAGTGTCAAATTTTTCGTCAAATTCCAAATTCTGTTGGTCAAATTTTTTGATGACTTGTTGGATGAAAAATTGTGGCCCGGATGTGACCTGGTCTAATGGCATAAAAATCCCACAGTTGCATGAATTTCATACTTTTTCGTAGTACTAAGATACGTTTGACTACTACGTTTTCTAGTACCTGTTTGTTTTGAACAAAAACCTATATTATTTAGGCTTTGTTTGTGAGCTTTTAAAAAGTGTAATAGTTACATTTTTGATGTAAAAACAAAATTTAAAAAATTTCATTTGTGTATGCAAAACTCATTTTGCAAAGAATTTGTATGAATATTTTTATTATGTTTTTGAGCTAAAATAAGTAATAAACAAGTCAGTTTTGAGGTAAAATTTATTGAAATTGTTTTTAAATCTGTCATACAGAGTTTTGAAATCGTTTGTGTAACCAAAAGGATGATTGTAGTTTTTTCTATATTTATATTAGAGAAAATCAAACATACTTTTTTCATCTTTTGACAATAGATAGCTAGTTTTGTTCACACAACGCAGAGAATAACACCGAAAAAAACAATTAGGCTATTCACAGTTTAAACGTATATTAACAAAGCGTATTTATAGCATTTCTTAATTTTGAACCTGTATGTATTTGCCGTTTTCAACGATTTTGCAACGCAGTTATATATGCTCTAGATAGGGCATAAAAAAACGAGACACAAAAAACACGTCCAAGGGCTACTTTTATTTACGAGTGTTTGCGTATTTGCGTTTGCATGCAAAACAACAACAAAGAAAAATACGCTTACGTAAGTTGGTGTAAAAATAACAAATCGTAAATTAAACAGGCCTGCGTACTTAAACTGTGAATAGCCTAAATATAAAACTAAAAATAACAACGTTAAATTAAATTTCGACAGTGACAAAAGTAGGGTTAAGTTTGAAATTTTTTAATCAAATATGATATTTTTAATTTGAACATAAATTTCCTTTTTATTCTGAAATTTGTCATTGTTAGAATAAAGTTGTTTTATTTTTAATACAACAATGCAAGAGAAGAGGTGATTTATCCTAATTTCTCTCAACTTATAATAATTTTAAGATAGGAGTGACAGTTCTTTTGTCGACCAACATGTGTCAAAAACGCATAGGAAAAGAGAAATCGAATAAGCAGCAAAATAGATGAAAAATTAAACTTTGTATGGATTTTGCCAAGTGTTGGTCTACGCTCTGAGAAAATAGCTAGTTGTCACGGCTACCTTATTTTCATTGTACCGTGTTCACACCGAAAGCAACGCTAATTTGCCATGCGACAACTGTTCCTATTCTGGACAGGTTCTCAGCGGATTTCGTCGAGAGGCCCGTCATCCGCCACCCGCTTTGGTTCTGTTCGGGCTCTTACGTTTATTTTTCATAGAGGGTGTAAAAAAAAATTTATGAAGATATCTTGAATATTAAGAAAGTTATAAGCTTGAAAAGAGACCCGCGTTAGTTACGTTCTCATCAGCAACAGCAACAAATGAATGTATAGATATGCTTAGTTTGCTTGTACATGCATATCTATTGAGGCAAAGTTAGTTTATAAAATATTTTATAAGTTTATAGCATTATTTTCTAACCCTAACGATATGACCAACGAATGAGCATAACTCGAACGATGACGTCTTATGCTTGACCGATGCTTGTCGGCACGGGTTCCCGTGATCCTAGATACAACCAATTTTATTTTAATTTCTTTTAACATCATACCAAGGAATTAAGGGGGTAAGCCATAAAAAAACACCATTTAAATTTTGAAAGGACACTAATACACACGCATCACCAACAAACAGCTTTAATATCACGATTTGTACTAGGGAAGAGGAATTTCCAGAGCTTATGTATTCTTCATAAGTTTGATGAATTCTTCAAACGCCTCCGTTTGTCGTCTTGTTATGGAAACCATTTCGACCAAAGCCTCAGAAATTGCAATTTCCTTGTAAGCTTGTGTTTGCATCTTAGCTGCTATGGCCTGTTCCCGAGCCGATTCACCTATTACTTCTTGGAAGTTCCTCTTTCTTGGTACAAATCTTGGCACTGAAGCTGCCTGTGGTGATACATGGGTATGTACCGTTCGTGGTGTGAGAGGTAAAACCCTTGTTGGAGTAACCACCCCTATATTTTGTGCTGTTCTCGTCGGTGTAATGTCCAGTCTATTTTTGTCTGCAAAGTCTACTTCTGCTCGTCTTGTCAAAGTTCTATTTCTATACAGTTCTATACACTTGCGGCTCGTGCTATTGTCGTGCTGTTGTCTCTGAATGTGTTGAGATTGGCAGTGTTTCTGTTGCTTTTGGCTGTGCGGTTGTCTTTTAGCAACACCAAGTACCATTCCACTCGGCGCCGCTGCCCACGCCATTAACAGAACTCTGTCAATCGCTTGTTCTATATCGGTAAGCGGCGAGGCTTTGTGAAGAACCTTTTTCTTGCCGAGGTATCACTGGCCGGTGTCCAGGGTTCGTTCACAAACAATTAAGTACACGGGGTTAAATCTAGTTTATCGATTCTTGATGTTTATTATAAAATAGTTAATTTTTAAATAAAAAATATAATCTATATATATATATAAAATTGTAAAAAAAAGTTTGTACATTGAATATTTCTTTGAAATTCTTTTTGCAATGGACGTTATGAATGACGCTGAGTCCGAAAATCGCATTTTTAAAATTTTTGTCTGTCTGTCTGTCTGTTAAAGCATCACGCGAAAACCACTGGATGGATTTAAATGAAACTTGGGATCTAGGTTCCTTATATCCCTGGTCATAACATAGGCTACTTTTTATCCAGTAAAAAAGGTTGGACCTGGTAGGGGGCGCTGCGATCGAATTCCAGGCATTCGTTTTTTCAGCTTATCTCCGAAACCGTTCATCCGATTTGCATGAAAGTCTGTATGTAGAGGTTCTCGGATACGCTGAGTTTTTTTGACTTATCTACTCTCTTTTATCTCGAACACCAGAGGGCGCAGAGTACAAATATTTTGAAAAACCTCGACAAACTCCTAAGCTGTGCATCCGATTTGCATGAAAATTGGAATATAGGAGTTTTATGATACGGTGAATGTTCTGGACTTATCTTTTTTGTGCTACCTTGAACACCAGAGGGCGCTGTAGTACAAATTTTTTGCAAAGCGTCGAAAAACTCCTAAGCCATTTATCCGATTTACATGAAAATTGGTATATAGAGGTTTTCGGATACGGTGAGTTTTCATGACTTATCTACTCTGTTCTATCTTGAACATCAGAGGGTGCTGTGTACATCTATTTTAAAAAACTTCTAAGCTGTTTATCCGATTTTCATGAAAATTGGTATATAAGGGTTTTCTAATATGGTGACTGTTTTGGACTTATCTCTTTTGTACTATATCGTACACCAGAGGGCGCTGTAGTACAAATCTCTTAAGAAATCGTGAAAAAGTAGAAAGCTACTCATCCAATTTGGATAAAAAATTTTATTAAACGATTTTCGTGTACGGCAACAGTTTTTGGCGTTATCTGTTTTGCTTTGTCTCGAAAAATAGAGGGCGCTGTTGTACAATTTGTACGTGTGTACGTTATTAAACTGTTCCTAAGCGGCTGCACCGATTTTGATGAAATTGTTTGTGTGTGTTTAAGTGGATCTTTGGATGGTTCAGATTCGCTATAAGACCCGGTAGGTGGCGCTGCGATCACGTTCCACAAATTTTGTTATTATAGCTTATCTCCGAAACCATTCATCCGATTAACATGAAAACTTGTGCTTAGGAGTTTTTGGGAACGGTAGTTTTTATGACTTATCTATTTTGTTCTATATTGAACACCAGAGGGCACTGCAGAACAAATGTTTTAAAAATCTCGAAAAACTCCTAACTGTACATCCGATTTGCGTGAACATTTTTACATAGGAGTTTTTGGATACGGTGGGTATCTTGGACTTTCTTTTCTGCGCTATCTTAAAGACCAGATGGTGCTGTAGTACAAATCACTTGAGAAATCGTGAAATACTCAAAAACCGCTCATCCGATTTAGATAAAAATGTGTATATCGGATATATACTATCGGATTTGATTATCGAGTATGGAAAGGGCTTTGGCGTTGTTTTTGTATTCTATCTAGAAAACCAGAGGGCGCTGTTGTACGAATACCGTAAAAAACTCAAAACAACTCATCCGATAAGTATGGGTTTTATAAGTGGATTTCGGGTGCGGTGAGTCTTTTGGCGCTATGTATTTTGCTTTATCTTGAACCCCAGAGGGCGCTGTACTACAAAATACAGTAAGGCGTAGTAAAGCGCGAATGGTGATAAATATCTTCTTTTCTTCTTTATGTGTATTAATATTCCACTTTATTTTTCGCAAATCAGGACAGCTGATGCCGAATTCTGTGGTATTTGAGTCCGCATTAACAGATGCGCAAGTCAGTCGTAAGTTGGCGTTCTTTTGACATTGCAATTTCTATTTTCAATGCTTATTTAGTTTTTGTCCAGTTTCCTCGCGAATTTCCGAAAATTCGTTGTTACTGATTTTTTTTAAAAATGTGCAGTCTATCGAATACAATATAAAACTTGAAAATATACTTGACACGCACACACAAATCACGATTTCCCTAAGTTTTTCTCATAATTTTCAGATGTTGAAGCTACATTTTGCTCATTTCGCCAAAGTTACCGGTTTGAAAGATGCACACAAAATTCCTTCTAAAGTTTGTGAAAAGTTTTTTCAAATTGACGAATGAAATCAAAAATTATTTATATCAACTCCCGAGTTAAGCCGGGTATTCAGCTAGTATATACTATAAATTTGAGTTCACGAGTTAATGATAAATTTGATAATTGATAAATTTGTATTTCATTTACTTAGTGTCAATTTTGCTCAATATTTGTTCATGTCTTTACACTGTTTTCGATCCGAGTTTCTAAGTGGCCTGATGTACCGATGACATCCATCGTAAGCTGTTGGAATCGTCAACCGTTCTGACGCAGCGCGTGGGCAAGTCTTAGGACAGAATCGTCCGCTTCAATGGCACAACACGTGGGTAGGACTTAGAATGGGAACGTTGTCCTCAATGGCACAACGCGTGGGTAGGACTTAGGATAGAAACGTCGTCCTCAATGGCACAACGCGTAGGTAGGACTTAGAATGGAAACGTCGTCCTCAATGGCACAACGCGTGGGTAGGACTTCGAATGGAAACGTCGTCCTCAATGGCACAACGCGTGGGTAGGACTTAGGATAGAAACGTCGTCCTCAATGGCACAACGCGTAGGTAGGACTTAGAATGGAAACGTCGTCCTCAATGGCACAACACGTGGGTAGGACTTAGAATGGGAACGTTGTCCTCAATGGCACAACGCGTGGGTAGGACTTAGGATAGAAACGTCGTCCTCAATGGCACAACGCGTAGGTAGGACTTAGAATGGAAACGTCGTCCTCAATGGCACAACGCGTGGGTAGGACTTCGAATGGAAACGTCGTCCTCAATGGCACAATGCGTGGGTAGGACTTAGGATAGAAACGTCGTCCTCAATGGCACAACGCGTAGGTAGGACTTAGAATGGAAACGTCGTCCTCAATGGCACAACGCGTGGGTAGGACTTCGAATGGAAACGTCGTCCTCAATGGCACAATGCGTGGGTAGGACTTAGGATAGAAACGTCGTCCTCAATGGCACAACGCGTAGGTAAAAGGTTTATTAAGAGGAAGGTTTATCAGGAGTTAATTATTTGTAGATGACTTACCCGTGTGGCTGCTGCTGCAAGACTCAATTTTAATTTGCCACACGTTGTGTAAGTGACCCCCATGGTGTCAGAAAACCAGGTGGAAGCGAATTTTTCACCACACTTTAAATTGCCCCGGGCAAGGTTTATTAATACAGGTTAAGTCACTTGAGAGAAGCTCGGTCGAACTGTCAGAATGGATAAAAGGAAATCGAGAAAAAAAAAACCTGAATCTGTACAATTTTTAGCTAACAGCTACTTTGACAGTTCGAAAAGAGTGCTTTTCTCTCAAGTGACTTAACCTATATTAATGAACATTGGCCCCGGGTCTGTCAAAAAGTTCTGACAGGAAGAGAGCAACTGTTGATTAGTGCCAAATTTTATTGGCTGCGTTCAGCAGGTACAACTTTTGTGCAACCAGTTAGTGTGTGTCTGCTGAACGAAAAAATATCAAAGTCTAATCACAACATGGGAAAAGGTCTGTCTTTCGCCGCACTTTATATTTTTGATACATTTGCTCAACGTATTGAGTATTTCCAGTTAAAAATTTGGCTTTTTTAGAATAAGTGTGCTTTTATAACAAATGAAATAAGTAACGCAAAATATAACGAGAAAACACAATTTTTCCCCTATTTAATCACTTTTAAAACAATTGTGTTCACAGAAATAAAAAAGGAACTCAAACTGATACCTGATCAGAGACACAACATGTTGTACCCATTATTCAATTATTATTAGGTTGTTCAGATATTTGACGTCCTCACAAGAATAATAGCTTTAACATATTAACGACGACAACAACATTGCCACATGATACAATTATTATAAGGTTGTCCAGATATTTGACGTCTACTCACAAGAATGTATACTTTTATTGGAAGAGGAGAGCAAAAGAGCAATTTTGTAAGGACATAAAAATCACGCAGTTGCCGGAATATCATACTTTTTCATAGTACAAACCAATAAAGATACATTTGACTACTACTTTTTGAAATACTTGCTTGTGTTGAACCAAAATATTATGAGATTTAGAAATGTTATGGTCAGATTTTGAACGTTAAATAATATTGGAAAAATAAAACTCCTTAATGTTGTACACATTTCATACAGAGTTTGTATGAATATTTTTATTACATATCTGTTTTTTTTTTTATATTTGAGTAAAAATAAGTAAAAATTATATAGTCAGTTTATATGTAAAATTTATTGGAATAATGTTTTCAAAATAGTTTAAAATAGTTTCTTTAACCAAAAGTATAAAACTAGTGATTTTTACATTTGTATTTGGGAAAATCAAAAATTTTTACTTTTTTCCTTTTTTGATAAAAGATAGCTAGTTTTGTTCAGTCAACAAGAACTTTTTTTTATATTATATATAAAACTATATTTTATAGTTAATGGTTGTGTTAATATGTCTTCTAAGTGTTTCGTGACATAACCATTGTCATTTTTTCAAGAACGTAAAAATACTTTTGATGTAGAACTACGTCTTAAGCATGTATGATACTTAATTAAATTGATCATTGAAAATTATAACTAGAGCAGTTCAAATAGCACGAATGCATGGATTCAATTGGTGTGAGTGAGTACGCATATGGTACGAATTGGAGAAAAATTTGTAGGACGGACTGTCTTTTCTTTGCATTTTTTTGCCGTTTCTTTCAATTCATTCTTCGTTAAGTTTCGATCAAATATTTACTGTGTTGTAAATAATTAGTTTGAGATTTTTAGAGTAAACAAAACTATTTAATATAAAAGTATGCTGAATTGCAAGTGATGTGTGTAGCTAATAATAATTTATTTAATGCAGCTGCTCTCAAAAACACTAGATATAATATAGTAACAACGTTTATCCTTTTCTTACAAATATGTCTGTCCTGCCCACGCGCCACTCTTTTTCAGATTTTAAAATTGGACAAAAAAAATTAAGTATCATACGGGCATTACAGCACGTTTATCATTTTTGGGGGTCTTCTCCACTAATTTTTCCAAGCACATCCTAACGTTTTTGGAGGACACTTTGGAATATACTTACAGCCTTTAATATTCATCTTACAAAGATAAAATATATGTCAAAAATCAGTTATATCTTATATCTATATAATAAGAAAAATCATGCATTGATGCTTCAGTTGCTGCTGACGTTCTTATGGTTGTTGCTTTTGTTCGTGCCGAAATCACGAACGCAACATCGTGTTGTTTTACGAATATTTCTCAGTAACGGCTTGTATTGTTTTTGTCATTAATACGCATGTAAAATTTACATTAATGTTATATATGCATATCAGCTGTTTTAATTTTTATCGTTTGTTATTGCTTTTGTTTATCTTCAGCGAGATAAATACAATAAACAATACAGATGTATTATAGAGATGTGCTGTAGAGCCAGTATGTAGCTACAAAAATTTGAATTACTACTACGTAGGTTTACATACACAGAGAATGCGCATGGTCATTGTGCTATGAAAACTCTATTGATTCTTTAAATATCATAGTAAATTCGAATTATTTATTGAACTAATTTTATACTTATTACACATTAAAAATATATTTTGTTTGTTAAAATTTTAAATTTTCAAATTAATTTAAAATATATATAAGCTCTTTACTTGGGAAAAATAAAAAAATCATATTTTTCCGAAATATTTATTTCCATTTATTAAACCTAAGATTGAACAAAATTTATCAAAAAATATAGCAAACAAAAAACTTTACGTCTACGATAATATCTGTGTCTTTTGTTTACATAAAATAAGGGTTTGTCAAATATCTGGATAACCTTATAATGGCTGCATTCTATCCGAAAGAGCGCTCAGGTAGCGAAGTAGCATAAAGTCATGGCAGAATTATAAGGTAGGGCCGACTCGGAGAGGAATGAAGTAGAAAGCAGAATAAAGCGGGCTAGATGTCAAAATCAGCTGTTCATCTCACGTTTCTTTATGTTCATGTTTCGCAGTCGATTTTAGGTAAAAATTTTTAGTTTTTTTTGCCCATTGAAGACTTCTTTCACATTTTAAAGTTGTTATTACACTGTTTTAATAATATTTTCACTCAAACTATCACAAATTTAACACACGCGACCGCACTACTTGCAACTTGGAAACATAAAATATTTTCTTCATTTGCAATTCCTTGTAAATTCGTCGTTTTAACAACTTACCAACCTTTTCATTATCCACTATTCGTTGACGCGTAAGGTCACTGAGCCAACCGGCTCTACCTTATAATTCTGCCATGCATAAAGTGATACTTTCTGCTGAACTAGTTTTTTTTCGAAACGTCAAACAGCTGTTCGACAAAAAATGCTTTTTGTCCCAAATTTATTTTTTTTATGTTCTGCGGCACACGCTTCAAGCAAATAGTTTTAATTAAAAGCACTACTAAGCAATTTAATAATTTAGTAATTAATAAATTTAATATTTGGTATATTTATCTGTCAAAATAAAGTAAGCGTAAGCCGCTCAACTGAAGTAGCACAAAATATTTTCGCTACCTAAGATGGCGACCGGAACATGTTGTGCGACCACTTTATGCAACATACTATTCAGCCCGAAAGTTGTTCAACAGCTACGTAGCAAATTTTCCGCTGAATGCAGCCAATGATTGAAACAGGATTGTACCTGCTGAACGCAGCCATTTATTTCTGCTGTTTTTGACAGATGCGGGTACAATTTTTGTGAGAGAGGTGAAACAAAACGCTTTCACCTGGTTTTCTTACACCATGGTTGAGGCTTACATAGAAATAAGAGATAAGGAAGTGGTGTTCTCGAATAAAAGTGAGGCATTTTTCTTACGAGGGTAGGTTTACACTAATACAGAAACATTCACTCAGGACCGTATTCGGCTGTTGCGTACAGCTAGGCGCGATTTTTCTGATTGGAATTTCATATGAAATGTTAAGTATTACATATGTATGTAAAAAATCAAGTCAATGATTTATGATATATAAATTTATTACATAATAACTAAATATTACAAAAATAATTCTTTGTTTTACATTTATATAAGAAGCCCTTATATAGCCCTTATATATAGCCCTTATATATAGCTTATTGCCTAACAATAACAACAACACAACAACCATAGTAATCAAAAGCTTATAACATAAAATCAACACAATAAAAAAACTAACATTATTGCATCAAGATTATTAGGCGCAGACTTAAGTGGCATTAGTACGGACACTGTTTTTCACCTAGACTCTTTGAACGACAGTTTTTGTATATTACCAGACCCCTGTCATATGGTTAAGCTTATAAGGAACTCTTTAGCAGATATCAAAGAGTTTAGAAATTCTGACAACAAAGCTATTAAGTGGCACTATCTTCAGAGGCTTGTAGAGCTACAAGAAAGAGAAGAATTGCATTAAGGAACAAAGATTAGAAGAGCTCATATATACTTTAGAGACCAGAAAATGAAAGTCAGGCTTGCCGTGCAAGCTCTTCAAATCTGTAGCTGATGCATTGGATTTTTGTAGAGATGTCCTTTTTTTACAAGAATTTTAAGACAGTGAAGCTACAGTTGAATTTATTAGGCAAATGAATGATGTCTTCGATATACTGAATAGTAGAAGTATTCGAAAATTTGGTTTTCAAAAGGGGTTTTGCGAAGAAAATATAGCTAGTTTGATTTCATTTTCCAAAAATGTTGTTGCCTATATAAGCAAGCTTCACACAGTTGATGGGCAGTTGCTTATACTACTAAAAGAAAAACAGGGTTCTTAGGTATCATAGCTTGCTGAATGAATATTGGGGTAATTTATGAAAGGTTTATAGCTAATAAAAAGTTGGTATATATCTCTTTCTAAAAAGTTAATCAGTACCATATTGAATTATTATTTAGTTCAATTCGATCGCATTTAGACCGAAACGATAATCCATCCGTTAATCAGTTTCAATCCGATTATAAAAATATAATAGTCAGATATAGAATTCGAGAAGCGGGCGTAGGTAATTGTTTAAATTTATAAAATATTGCTATTTTAAATTTAAGTTCCACTTATCCTGTTAAAAACGATAATTTAAATAATGCAAATAGCGAAGTTGAAAATAGTATTGATTACGGAAGCTGTTCATTCTTAAACGATCATAATTATTTTTCTGATCCAAGCATTTTGACAGAGTACACTACTCACGTGTGAAGTGATTTCAACACATTCTAGTGTTCTTGTAGTTGGTTTTCGTTCCATTTCTAATACATTCTCCCTAGGTTGCATTATCTGAATATTTTGTAAAATTTTAAAATATTCTTTATTTGAACATTTAATTTCATCTAATTCTGCAAACAAATTTTTACTGCATGTAGGAACTGGATCAATTTGTCTAAATAATTATTTCATATATAATAACTTCACAAAAATCAAAAAAATTAATAAATCTGAAAATCTGAAAATTAAACAAATAACTGAATACAAAAATATTTCCTATTTAAAACAATGCGCCCTTAAAATATTGAAAAATGAATGCGCCCTTGTAGTACGTTTTGTGTTTTGACGTTTTCGATCTCGCAAAAATGGCGCGAAGTTAATTGATTTCAAAAAATGCTTTTCTCTAATTTCTGATTAGAAATTTGTGAATTTCTAATTGGAAAACAGTTTCCTGCAACCAATTAAGTTTAATTAAAGTTATTTTCTTAAAAAAATTCTAACCGTTTGAACACAATTGCAAAATACTTACTTGTGAAATGAAACCAGCTTTTCCTTCAGTCTCTGGACACTTAAACAATTGTTCACAACACAACGCATAATTAAAATATTCTTTGTTGTATTGAATTTATAAATTCAATATATTTTAGCAATTATAATCGCTTTTTATTTAATTTCTTAAATGTTTTGCTCGGGCACTTTGTTTTGTTTTGCAGTAAGATCGCAACTGTCAGAAAAAAAATCAGAAAAAAAATCAGAAAAAAAGCCGCAGTACACGTACACTGTGTGTATGAGAAACACCATTTCCTTATATTTTATTTCTTTGGGCTTACTATGTCGGGTAAGAAAGTTGAAAAGCTTGAAACGTTCGGCAAAAGCTTGTAAGCTCGCAAGAATCCAATTAATTGAATTTAAAGCAAGTATCCGAAAAAATTCAATTAGCTTGTTTACGAAAATCTTAAGAGTATTAAGACTTTTAAGGGTTCTGTGGACTCCGTGGTTGGCAGTTTTAGGGGGTAGCTAATTTTGAAATTGATGTAAAATTTTAAAATTCAATATAGGCGAATAGAGTTGCCATCTTGATTTTTTTTTTGTATTTTTGCGAATTCTTGTTATTTTGAATTTCTGACAACGGATTTTATTTCGAATCTAATATCACAGTTTTAAAATTTAAAATGGAGGATAGGCTTGCCACCTAAATTTTCACCATAGTGTTGCCACCTAGTAAAATGAATTTTTAAAAGTTTTAAACACCATTTAACAGTATTAAAGGGTCGCTGACTTCGAAACTGATGTTATAATTTTAAAATTCAAGATGGTTATTAGTGTTTCTACCTAATATTTTTTATTTTCACGAATTCGGTGCTGGAGCAAACACTAGGTCAAGGTTCATTAATATAGGTTAAGTCACTTGAGAGAAAAACACTCTTTTCCCGACTTTGCTCGAACTGTCAAAGTAGCTGTTAGCTAAAAATTGTACAGGTTCAGGTTTTTTTTTTCTTGATTTCCTTTTATCCATTCTGACAGTTCGACCGAGCTTCTCTCAAGTGACTTAACCTATATTAATGAACCTTGCACTAGGTAATAATTTTCTTGCTGAATTTCAAAATTGTGTAATTTTTTTAATAGCGTTGCCACCTACCAAAATGTATTTTTAAGAGTTTTAAACATCATTTAACAGTGTTAAGGGATCGCTGACTTCGAATCTGATGTCAGAATTTTAATACTTAAGATGGTTAACAGTGTTGCCACCTAAAATTTTTTATTTTCACAAATTCGATACTGGAGCAAACACTAGGTAAACATAGCTATCTGAGTCCGAATACCTTGCCAGAATTTCAAAATTGTGTAATTTTTCTTATAAGAGTGCTGCCACCTACCAAAATGTATTTTTAAGAGTTTTAAACATCATATAACAGTGTTAAGGGGTCGCTGACTTCGAATCTGATGTCAGAATTTTCAAATTTAAGATGGTTAATAGTGTTGTCACCTAAAACGTTTTTATTTTTACGAATTCGGTGCTGGACCGAACAATAGGTAAAAAAAGGACCCCCATTTGCTATATTTTTAAGGGCGTCCCGAAACACGTGTTTGACTTACAATTTGACTTGTGCCCCCATTCGCCATATTTTTAGGGAGGGGCTGAAGCATGTGTTTGACTTACAATTTGACTTACAGTGAACAGTTTAACACGGGTTTTGACGTTCTTAAAATATGGTGAATGGGGACACTTAGATCCCCCTATTCGTGTGTATCAAGAATGCTTCCTCCCTTAGCAACCCCCAAAAAATGGTTAGTTTTTACCTATTTCGCAACCCTTTCGAGATATGGAACAACATAGAATTTAAATATATCAAAAAATCCTCGAAATCTTCGAAAAAGTAGAAAAGTGCCATATCTCGAAGAGGAAGCAAGATAGGTAAAAACTAACCATTTTTGGGCGTTTATAAGGGGGTAGCATTTCTGAGACGCACAATTAGAGGGGTATATCATCCCCCATTTGCTACATTTTAAGGGGGGACACGTCGAAACACATGTTTAACTGTCCACTGCAGATCAAATTGTAAGTCAAACACGTGTTTCGGGGCCCTCTGATAAATTTAGCACATGGGGGGCCTATTTTTACCTATTGTTCGCTCCAGCACTGAATTCGTAAAAATAAAAACGTTTTAGGTGGCAACACTATTAACCATCTTAAATTTTAAAATTCTGACATCAGATTCGAAGTCAGCGACCCTTCAACACTGTTAAATGGTGTTTAAAACTCTTAAAAATTCATTTAACTAGGTGGCAAGACTATTAAAAAAAAAATACACAATTTTGAAATTCTGGCAATGTATTCGGACTCAGCGTCATTATTACCTAGTGTTTGCTCCAGCACCGAATTCGTGAAAATAAAAAATATTAGGTGACAGCACTAAATAACCATCTTGAATTTTAAAATTCTGACATCAGCTTCGAAGTCAGCGAACCCTTAACACTGTTAAATGGTGTTTAAAACTCTTAAAAATTCATTTTACTAGGTGACAACACTTTGGTGAAAATTTAGGTGGCAAGCCTATCCTCAATCTTAAATTTTAAAACTGTGATATTAGATCCGAAATCAAATCCGTTGTCAGAAATTTAAAATAACAAGAATTCGCAAAAATTCAAAAAAAATCAAGGTGGCAACTCTTTTTGCCATCTTGAATTTTAAATTTTTACATCAATTTCAAAATCAGCTACCCCCTAAAACTGCCAACCACGGAGTCCACAGAACTCTTATAAGTCCGAATACGCTTAAGCTTTTCCTACACAAGCTCATTGAATTTTTTGGATACTTGTTTTTATATTGGATACTTGCCTTCAATTTCAAGCTTCTCAAGCTTTTTGCCTAAGGCATCAATTTTTAATTTACTTGGGACTTCGTGCCGTTCGCTTGTAAGCTAGCATACTTGCAAGTCGCAAGCTGTCGTGGGCTTATTTATTTTCAATCACAAGTCAGACTTGATTGAAAATTATCAAGCTCAGGCTAGCTTGAACTTGTATTTTAAGCAAGTACTTGAAATCGATTTCAAGTAGGCTTGTGCAATTCTCTTATGCCAATTGTGGTAAGCATCCCTATCACTCGCGCACGTGCTCTTGCACTTAGGGATCTCTTCCGCAAAAACTATATTGAAACCCAAACAATGCTAGCTTATATGCAAATAAACTTGAATCGGTTTCAAATACAGATTACATTAGGGGTCACTCAGTTATTGACGACAAAATTAATACATTGATTAGCAAAATAAAGAATTCGTCAGGTGGTTGTGTTGCCAAAAAATTTTTTGAGCCAAAATATAAGTGGTTTGATCTTCAATGCGCTTACGCTCGAAAAAAATGTTTTTTCAGCTAAAACTCTTTAGAAATCATGAACTCGACGCGAACAAGAGAGTATATTACCAGCAAAACGCGTTTCGTGCTTATATGCAAAAACAAAAAACTTTTATATTAACAAAATAATACGAGTATAATTCGACTGAATTCAGTTAAAAATATCAGCGACTGGTGGAAAAAAGTAAATTCATTTAAAGAGTCTAAGCATACTGTGGGAAACTCACATCGGCCGACTTTAGGAATCATTTTCAGTATTAGCTAGCTGTCAAAGAAAATGTAGAAGTTATATCGTGGGCGATGCAAAATTTCAATGATCCTTTCTTGGACTCTCCGTTTGAGTGTAGAGAACTCTACAGTATTTTGAAACAGTGTAAATTAAATAAGGCTCCAGGAATTGATAGGATAAGTTATGAGTTTTATAAAAATGCTCCACGTAGTTTTCTGGAAGAAGTTACGCAAATTTGTAATAGAATTTTTCTCCGAAATGAAATACCTTCCGCGTTTCGAATGTCCATAATCATACCTCTGTTTTAAAAGGGCGACCCAAACTGTGTTTCTAATTATAGGGGGCTTTCGCTACTAGACACGTTTTATTAAATCTTTACAGGTTTAATCTTGGAGCGTATTCTTAGCTGGATTAATTTATATAACGTTATTAATGAGTACCAATCAGGATTTAGGAAGGTATATTCGACTGTTGATAATATTTTTAACTTAACAAGCATTGTTCATCTTAACCGTAAAGAGAAAAAGAAAACTTTCGCATTCTTTGTAGATTATTCCTGTTCCAAGAAATTTCCTGTTCTATAAGCTTCCAAAACTTGGGTTATCCAGTAAAATTCTGCTTATTTTACAGATGCTGTACAATAATACGACTAGCCAAGTGTTTGACGGTATGTCATTGTCGGCCCCTTTTAATGTAGAGCAAGGGGTAAAAAAAGGGTGCTTGCTTAGCCCGACACTTTTTGCATTGTATCTAAACGATACCTCACTGCCAGGAGGCGTGAAAGTAGCTGGAACTAATGTTAAAGTTCTTATGTATGCTGATGATATCGTTTTATTATCTTCGTGCTCTGTTGTACTACAAAACATGATAGACGCTTTGCACACTTACTGCCAAGAATGGGGACTTAAAGTTAATCTAGCTAAATCAAAAGTAGTAGTATTTAGAGAAGGCCCAAGACTATCTAATTCCCTCGGTTGGTCTCTAGGCACCGAAAAAATAGAAATTGTCAACGAATACAAATATTTAGGAGTGCTGTTAACGTACAATCTATCCTACCGCAAGCATTTAGATCTTAAGCTTGCTATTGCAAAAAATGCTATAAACTTTACGTGGTTAAATATGTATAACCCAAAAATTGCAATAGTTAACAAGATCATGATTTTTAATGCTGCCGCCAGATCAGCAAGTCTGGGATATCAAGCAATTCGAGCAAGTTGAGAAATTCTTTATTGAGAAATTCTCATTGTATACTGAAATTTCAGTTGACGTAACACAGAAATCAAAATTCAACAGACTTCTACGTGGCGTTACGTTTCGGTAGATTTGTATGTGACAAAAGCAACGGCTGTGTTGCGTAGATCTATAGTTAATAACAGCTACAACTTAAGCAACATCAACAACCACTACAATTTTATCAACAACAGCATTGGCAGCAGCAAAAACAAAAAACAGCAGCATTTTGCAGCAGCAACAACAACAATTATGAAAAATCATATTTTATAAAATTTTTTCCACAGGTTCCGTTATAATTCTAGTTTCACACGATGTACAAACTTAGCTTCTTTAAACGAATATTATACAATCAGGACGTAAGAATCCAATTGTTTCATATTCGTTGGCACTACACTGCACCAGAGTCTAGGTACACTAAAAAAAAGGAGTTAAATTTGAAATTTAAAAAAAAAAGATAGAATTTTTAAAGGGATTTATGCAACGCACACCCCACCGACACCACTTACATCACACATCGGCAATGGCGATAACACATTATCGCTCGTAATCTATAACTAATAAACATCATTTATCGATTTTGAGGCTAACCCCCTCACCACCAATACAACTACACGCGACTGTGACCAAATTTCCTTCGTTCTGGACGAACTGTCCAGATGCTTGGTTCGCGCACGCCGAGATACAATTCCAAGCGAAAGGAATCACAGTAGACAAAACAAAATATGAGTACTTGGTAACTTCATTACTACAGAAGGTTATAGCCATTGTATTGGATTATATCTAAAACCTTCCGGCAGCAAACATGTACGAAGGGCTTAAAAATACACTGCTCGATAGCCTTTCACTGAGCGAAAACAAACGTTTCGATAATACTTTCAGATTCTGAGATGGGTGACCAAAAGCCATCTCAGTTCTGTCGATCACTACTTTTGCTAGCTGGATCAACAGTCCTTTATTTGATTTATAAACTATGGTTACGTAAGTTCCGAAAAAGTTTGAATATCGCCTTGACTGGGTGTGGACACAGAGAACTAGAAGTACTTTTAGAATTAGCAGACGGCTTATGGGAGGTCATGACTAGAAGTGAAATATCTGACATGACCAGAAAGCCAGCTTCCTCCTCGAAAGAGTTAACGGTGATAACCCAACGTTTTTCGGAGAGCACCTCTAAAATCTTGGAAAGTTTTAATAAATTATCACTGGAGATACAAGAACTTAGAAGTGAGCATCGAAAACGTTCTCGATCACGAGGTCCAAACTTCCAAAGTTACTCCAGACGTCGTTCCTCCATTCAGTATAGGTCACAACGAAGACCGGCCACCTGGGTATGTAGGTACCATTACATATTCGGAAAGGCGGCTAGAAGATTTGAACAACCATGCGCGTATTTTCAAAGTTCACCCACACCAAACCACAGTCACCGTACACATTAATCTAAAAAACTCCATCGTTGCGACGGCGAACGATGGAAGTTACATGACACGCAATTTAAAAATGTATGACAGAAACAACAAAATTAAGTTCTTGATTGAATTAACTTCTTCTTGAGAATCTCGGTACTTCACTCGAGTATTTACGCGAATAAGAAAATAAAATCAGATTTAGTGTTGACGTGTAATATTTAAAAAGGATTCGTGTATATTTTTAATTAAAATAGGACCTGCCTAATATTTTTGCCGGCGCTTAAAAACGCCGCGGCTCTAAGTTTTTATTTTTTTTTATATATCGAAATATTTCAGCCGACATTTTGATGTGCACTTCAGCTTATTTTGATTTTAAGCAAAAAGGCAGCTAATTGAAGCTAGAAAATTTAATGACTTTATTTTCGCAATCCTTCTGTATTTATAAAATGATAACGGTATTTTAGTTTTTCAAAATAAATAACAATATTGAGGTAAATTAACATATGTTGGGATTGAGTGATAAAAATGTAAACAAAGTAAATCAATGAGTATATACAGTATATAGCAAAAATAAGTTTCCACACAACAAAATAAAGAAAAACAATAAAAAAACTTGTATTTATAGTTTGCTTTTAACTTTTATTTATAATTTTAGAACGGTACAAGAAATGTATTTAAGGAGCTATATTAGTTATGTTATTAGAATATTGTACGTACTGAATTGACAATAAAAAAGTATTAACTTAAGTAATATAAATCGCAAAAGTAAGTTTCCATTTATATTAATATCCACAATGGCCACCTTTTTTGTTATACAGCTTAGCAAGTCGGCCTTCCATAGTATTAACAAGGATTTTGCATTGGTCTGGAGTTATTTTTTGCCAATTTTCGGTAATACATTTTTTTAATTCTGTGATGTTTTGGGGCGCTTGCTCCGAAATACGCATTTTAAGGATTGCCCAGGCATTTTCGATAGGAGACAAGTCAGGGCTTTGTGGTGGCCATTTTAAAATGTTTATATTTTCATTACGGACATATTCCAAAACTTTTTTGGCGGTGTGGATGGGAGCGTTGTCTTGCTGGAAAACAAAATCATTGCCTATCAACCTTTTGCCTTCAGGTACCGCTACGTCTTTTAAGATATTAAGGTAGATATCGGCATTTACCCTGCCTTCCAAAGTTATAAGTTTACCTACGCCATTTGTGCACAAACATCCCCATACCATTACACCTTTTTCTGCTGCTTTAAAGGTCGGCCTTGTGCAGTTGTAAGCAAGAGAATCTCCTTTTTTTCTCCAAACGTAGATTCTACCATGAGAATGTTTCATTCTTATCATGGATTCGTCCGTCCATAAGACATT
This sequence comes from Coremacera marginata, assembly GCA_914767935.1. Taxonomy (NCBI): domain Eukaryota; kingdom Metazoa; phylum Arthropoda; class Insecta; order Diptera; family Sciomyzidae; genus Coremacera; species Coremacera marginata. The sequence goes on from OU612047.1 coordinate 76,012,957, forward strand.
GTCCCAAAATTTTTGGGGTTTTAGAGCATGATCCTTGTAGAACTCCATTCTTTTCTTCATATTTAGCTTGCTGACATACGGAATTTTTCGAGCAACTCGCCCACGTTTACCTGCCTCATGTAGTCTGCTGCGTATAGTATCAGTAGATGGAGCATCACGACCTTCGTTAAGCAGCTGTGCTCGAATTTTAGGTACTGAAGTGAAAGGATTACTATCCGAGATAGCTACAATTCTTTTTTCTGTCCTTTTAGATGTCACTCTTGGCCTTCCACTCCGTTTTTTGGACTCAACTTGCCCTTGTTTTTGAAAAGCCCTTATTACTTTCCCAATGGAAGTATGAGATTTTTTAAAAATACTTGCTATAGTTCTATGAGAACTGCCTTGTTTATGCATTTCAATGATTGCCTTTCTTTCACCTGTTGATAATTGCTTAAAATTTCCCATATTTCTTACATAAATTTTTTACCTATTTAAAAATAGAAATGATTTGCCTCTGAAAAATTAACTAATACAAACGTTCCAATACTTACCGATGTGGTTTTATTTTAATTGTGAATGAACTGATTTCAACGTAAGAAATGAAGTAATTAAATCGTTTAATTCAAAAAGTTGTTTTAAAACCATCAAAACTAGCAAAAATATAGCAACGTTTAAATTGGAAACTTATTTTTGCAACGTCCTAGCTTCAACTGTATTATACAAATAATCAAATATTTTCAAATGCGCAATTTCAACGCAACTTAATTCCTATGAAATGAACAAATGATATCAGTTCTACGAAAAAATGCAACATGTGCTGAGTGCAGCCACACTTTCCATATAAAAAAGGAACAGATTTAAAAAAGTTGTGTGTGGAAACTTATTTTTGCTACATACTGTATATAACAGAGAATTTATTTCGCTCTGAAGTTTAACACGACTGCAAATGTAGCAAGGAAATGAAGACTTTGCAGTTTTGTTTTCGAAATTAAATGTGCGCAGAAGCAATCTGCGCAGAACAATGTACGCAGATGCGCTGCCGATATTTGTGCAGGCGCCGCGATGATTGTTCTTTTGGCTTTTTATATTGAAATTTTTTCCTGCACAATGTTTACGTTTTGGGCTAGACACTTGCTGCTTGAATGAATTTCTTTCAATATGCCAACATTTATGCTAGTTCTAGGTATTTGTATATTTAAAAATATAAAATGATTTTTTCAATATTTCAATAATTTTTTCAATATTTCTACAATGAGTATATGAATATTTTTTACGTCAAATAGAAAATTTTTCATTTATCCAATTTATGTTATTTTCAAATAAATTGGATAAACAAATTTTTTTCATTTTTTAGCTGCTTTTGCTTGCATAGATTTATTTCTATTTCCCAATTAGATATTTGCAAGTTTAAAAGGTTTTCAATCAACTTGCATGTATTGAATTAAGAAGTTGAAGTATAAGAATATGAAATGTTTTGAATTATCTGAATTTGATCGAATTTATTGTATTGAAAATACTAACATTTTGGAGGAATAAATAACATATTTTTGCATTTATTTCAATATGCCAATTAGATATTTGGCAAGATTCAGGTATTTCTTTGTATATTCATTTTTTTTTTAGGTCAAATAGAAAATGTAGCATTTAATCCAAGCTCTTATTCCCAATAAATTGGAATAAACAGAATAACTTATAGCAGCGAATTTTACATCAAAAGAAAAATATTGCGCCGCCGCTAGCCAGCTTCGAACCCGGGCATTTTGATTGCAAGGCAAACACGCTAACCAGCCGACCACAAATCAACTTAATAAATCTTTTCTTAATTACAAATTAAGTGAAGTTAGATAAAATCGAATACAAATTTTCTTAAACAAATTTAAAAAGGCTGAAAAGAACGTGTGGCAGGAAAATGTTTCATTTATATTCATTTACTTGTATAAAATACAAATTTATTTCAACTTCCCAATTAGATATTTGCAACTTGCAAAGCTTTTGGAATAACTTGCAGGTATTTAATTGACAAATTGAAGTATTGCATACAATACAATACAATACAATTAAATCTTACTTAACTTGTTATTTGAGTAAAACACTGCAATGATATTTTGCAGATTTTTTGGCATTTTAGAAAAGTACAAATATGCAATCTGCAAGATCTATTGCAGTTGACTGTACTTCTTATGATAATAGCCATGTCAATGATCTATTGAATGCCAATTATATCGCATCGTTCGTGCTCCTGTTTTAATTGTGATTTAATTGTTTATTGCTATTTTTGATTTGCCTCAAAATGTCACTTAACTGCTTTGTAAAGAGTTGTCCGGGAGTGAATACGGAAGGCAAAATCCGGCTGTATGGATTTCCCAAAAATCAACCTAAATTATTGTCCAAATGGATAAAAAACTTGGACGTAAAAAATGTCGATGAAATCAACACGAGCAGCCGATTGTGTGCGCGTCACTTTGACGCCTCGTGCCTTGGCTCGAAGAGGTTAAAACTTGGTTCAGTACCAACCCTGTGCTTAGGTAAGTAGAGTGAAAATTTTTGATCGCGGGGCTCTATTCCCTCAGTGTGTACAAAATAAATTAATTGTGTAGGTACTCTTTTAAAAAGTAAAAAATTCATTTTCTATGCTAATCAGAAAGTGGATGTGTACACAATATTCAGTGCACACTGATTGTTTCACAATTAGAGAATGGGGCCCTGGAACAAGTCTAGTTTAATGATCCCGCTTACATTTCTGAAAGTTGTTTAGTACAAGGCATGGCAGAGTTATAATTGTATCATGCGTACAATGTAGCATTTTTTTCGTAGATTGCAATGATTTTGAAAAAAACTACTATCCCTCCCTGTGTCCCCCCTGTGACCAAAGCAATCCCTTGAAATTTAGTGGGTTCATTAAAGTAGACTTAAGCCAAATATCTTTCATATCTATCATAATAAAAATAAATAAAAATCATTCCGTGATCATTTTTTTTCAACCAGAAATGAAACTTTTTAATCGTTATTTTTTCGATCAGAAATGAAAATCATTTTGTAATCGTTTCTTTTGTATCAGAAATAAAAAATATTTTTTATCGATATTTTTCAGATCAGAAAAAAGTTGTTCGTTCAAATTAAAAAAGTTATTTTTTAATCGAAACTATATCGATAAAAAAAAGCAACATGTATATGGGCATTTCCGCCGAAAAGTCCACTGTGACACGAAAATTTAAAGTTATTAAAAACTTATTATTTAATGATATTATCTTAGCGAAACATTTTTATTTTATTGGTTTAAGCAATTTAAATATAAATTCATTTACCATGATGATCAAATCGTCTGCACTGTTTCACAAATGTAATTTTTCATTTCAAAAGTCTAAAACCACTTCTATTTTTTGTCACGTAACGTATCATTTTTGGTGCCTTCTACCTAAAAGCCGAACTTTTGACAACTCTTATGTTTTACACCTTGTATAGTGTGCTTACTAAGCTATTGGAAAATCAAAATAAGGATCTTGTAAGTTAAATTTTTCATTCTTTTTTCATTCATTAAAGTCGTACGATCGTCACGTGAGTTATGTATAACGTCAAGTACCAAGAAGATAAATTTGAGAATTTTATAAATACCTTAAAAAACGAAGTAGACAGGAAACAGTGTCAAAATTCATAAAGTTCTTAAGAATTTCGACAGCTTAAAAATTAATATTCGTTCTTATTTTTTTATGCGACACAGTACAGAAAATGCATGCTTGCATTCCTGGCCAGTCAACTGTCTCGGTATCTAAGCAGAGATATGTGTTTGTATGGCGGGCTGGTAAGCTCGCTTGTACTCGCTAGTATGTATGTATGTGTGCATTTTAACATAATTGTCAATGAATTAATAATTTAGTTTGCGATTAAAAAGTCAGTCTGGTCTCGATCGCGGTATTTACGTTGTGTTAACTTCTCTGCTCTGCTCTTTGCAGTAAAATTTCAAAATAAAATAAAATGAACTAAAATAGTCTTTTTTTTTAAAAAAAGGCTTCCGCGTAACAAAACTACGTTATTCGTGCGCCACCACGGTAATGCCCATATGCACATGACGGTGGCCAATATTTAAAATTCTTTTTTTAAGTGAAATTTCTTTTAACTGCTACTTTTTTGTACAGCTTTTTCTAATTCTATATATCTACTACTATGTAGTTCTACTATATTCTAATGCTGTGTCTAGACAGTATTTCCGGCTACTATTTTGTGACATCATATACATTCGAAACGAATAGCCGATCAAGTTTCTTATATGAAAAATTCTTCCTGAAAAATTCTCGTATTCGTTTTAACATGTTTAACAACTGCAATCGCCGAATGGGTAAGGTGCTTATGGGTGACATGGTAAGTTTAAAATTATAATTTTAACATGTAGAGTTTTTCCGTCAATGTAATAATTTATTGGTTATTAAAAACCTCGAAAATTAATTTTTTGTTTATTTTGTCACGTTTTGGAAAATATCTCATATTTTCGCCAGTTCGAAAACGTTCCGATTGTTCCAAAAATTGTATTTAATTTAATTTTAAATCTCGTTTCGAAAACGTTTTGATTATTCTAAAAATCTCGTATTCAATTGTTATACCTTGCAAGTTAAAGTTGTATTCCACCACTTTTTTAAAACATGTTTAAAATATTTCCAATATATTTTCCACATTTATTCCAATTTATTTGAAAATATAATATGTAAATTGCATTGAGTGATGTATAATATATAATAAATTGGATTAAATGCAACATTTTCTATTTGACCTAAAAAAATTTAATATAATTACAAACATTGAAAAAATAAGATTTAATTTTTCCATACTTCAATTTGTCAAATAAATACCAGCAAGTTGATGGAAAAGCTTTGAAACTTGCAAATATCTAATTGGGAAATTCTTAAATTTTTTTTACATTTACAAAAACTTACAAACATTTAAACATTGAAGTAAGTATCTATATCTATTCTATTAATAATAATATAATAATATCTAAGGTTTCATATAAATATATAGCTATATTAAAAATTTCGATTGTCAACACAACTTTGAAATTTCTAAAATTCTAGCAAGAAGAAAAAAAATCCTAGGTACTATACCAACAAGAAGCACAGCAGTTGATAAATTCCTAGCTTACTATAGGATAGCAACAACAAGCAGAATATAAAAAAAATGCATGCAAATTTCTTTCCTCCATTTCAGCTACCCACACACATGCATGCGAACAAAAACAATAACAAACTTATTCAATGAATTTGTCTTTTTTTGTTTGCATCATCGTAGAATACAACTATTGTTGTTTCATAATGCAAATTTTATATATGTACCTAAATAGAAATATTGAAAAAAAAACATTTCATATTTTCATAGAAACCTGCAAGTGGATTAAAAACAAGTTAATTAAAAACCTACTATCTAATTGGGAAGTTGAAATAAATATATGCAAGGAATAAGTGGCTAAATAATCTAAGCATTGTGCTGAAAAATTTGATTTAATCCAATTTATTTCAAGGTCTCATAAATTGCATTGAATTAAGCATTTTCTATCATTTAATTTGTAATTAAGAAAATATTTATTAGATTAAGTTGTGGTCGACTGGTTAACGTGTTCGCCTTGCAATCAAAATGCCCGGGTTCGAAGCTGACTAGCGGCGGCGCATTATTTTTCTTTTGATGTAAAAATTCGCTGCTATAAGCTATTCTGTTTATTCCAATTTATTGAAAATAAGAGCTTGGATTAAATGCACAAAATGTAAAGCAAATGTAGTGCTTATTTTAAGTGTCAGTCGCAATTAAGTGATGGAGCAGACTCGCTGCTGCTGCGGGAATGGTGGTTTTTGTTCGCCTTGTGGTTGAGGGCAATTAAGGTAGCCGTCAGTTGTTTCTATTATATGTTGTTTTTTTTTTCTTCTAGGTCTTTACCCTTAGTATTACAAGTATATTTTCTTTTAATCACATGCTATTTTTCCACTTTACGAGTTGTTTCAGTTTTGAAAAAAAAACATTTTTTCAGTTTATATTCTTCTTACTTTTTCAGTGTGTACTTTTCTTTTGAATTATACACTGTTGGCACTCATGATTTTCTTTTTTTTTTCTTCACTCTTTCACTTTTGATTATTCTTTTTTTTCAGTGTATACGTATACCTTTCTTTTGGTTCTACACTATTTGCACATGATTTACTTTTTTTTCTCTTTTTCTTTTTTTGTTGAGGCAACTTGCCAATACTTTTTTTTATTTTTCTTTATGTTTTCACTTCACAACAATTTAAGGTGGGACAAGACATTCGCGGCAGAGAAAATACCTTTTTTTAAAAATTCATAACTCAGTCAAAAACAAACATTTTTCCAAAAATTTTTATTATTGTAGAGAATTGAACAAATTACAAGAAAAAAAATTAAAAAAAATATATTTTTCACTCCAACATGGTTTTATAGAGCTCCAAACTAGCGGCAGAGAAAAAAACGGGGCCTCGTGGTTGCAGCGTTGGGAGTTGCAAAAATTGTCTGATCTGGAAAAAAAAAATTACTTTTTTAAATCTTAACAAAATTGGTTATCGTATGGCACGAGCTTTTTTTTAATTTTTTTAAATTTTTGGTGATGTTCCAAATTTGAAAGTGTGTTTTTTCGAAAAAAATATTGACTTTAAAAATTCATAAAAAATCGAAAAAAAATTTAAAAAAAAGCTCGTGTCATACGATAGCGAATCAAGTTTAAAAAAATGCAAAAAAAAAAAAATTCGTCAAAAAACTAACCCGCTAGTGCCGCAACCAGTACGAAAAACATGGTTTTGAGATAAACGCGTTCAAAGTTTGTGAACAAAGAAAAAAAAAGGTTACCTTCAATCTGCTATGCCTGCTTCATACTGTATGCCTTCGTTATATTGTGTTGTGCTGTTTCTTATAGTTTTTTGCAATCGTTTAGCAATTCGGGCTTCTTTTGAAGCCTTCACTCTGGCGCATTTCAAACGATTTGCATCATTTCCTCTGGAAAAATTAAATTCTGTAGCTCCTATGGTGATACCAAGTAGTTGAAACATTTGCAAATAACTATACTATAAGGTACGAAATAACAACCACCAAAAGTCAGGTAGCAAGTAAAACAAATATATACCAGCTGCCGTACGTAGGTAGCGCAAAAAACCCGTAGGAATTTTTCCATGAAATTTTTTTCTTAGAATCTTAAGAATATTTACTAAAATTTAAAATTTTTCAAAAACTGCCAATGTCATGTCCCTCTTAACTTTAAGCTTGTCTTATGTTTTTTTTTCTTTCCGTTTCTTTGGACTTTCCTCGTTCTTGTCACCTATTCTTTCCACGATAGAACTTTTCTAGTCGCCAGGGATGATACAAAAACCAGGAGTGTTCTAGTGCACCTGACAACCACTTGGAGATCTATCGGAGGAAGCAACACAACACCAGAAAAATGTCACGCAATTGCACAAATTAAGATCTTTTTAATATACTATTGGCAACGTCAGATCCGCATGCAATCTCTATCATGCGACATTAATGGAAAGTGGAACACCTGAGCTTAGATAAAGAAGCCAAAGAGCTAATACATCACAAAAACAATTCAGAAATGAGTACGGAATATTTGCAAGCAATATGCCAACCATGGTGTGAGAAAACCAGGAGGAAGCGAATTTTTCACCACACTTTAAATTGCCCCGCGTCTGTCAAAAAATTCTGACAGGGAGAAAGCAACTGTTTATTAGTGCCAAATTTTATTGGCTGCGTTCAGCAGGTACAACTTTTGTGCAATCAGTTAGTGTGTGTCTGCTGAACGAAAAAATATCAGTGTCTAATCACAACATGGGAAAATGTCTGTCTTTCGCCGCTCTTTATATTTTTGATACATTTGCTCAACGTATTGAGTATTTCCAGTTAAAAATTTGGCTTTTTTAGAATAAGTGTGCTTTTAGAACAAATGAAATAAATAACGCAAAATATAACGAGAAAACACAATTTTTCCCCTATTTGATCACTTTTAAAACAATTGTGTTCACAGAAATAAAAAAGGAACGTAAACTGATACCTGATAAGAGACACAACATGTTGTACCCATTATTCAATTATTATTAGGTTGTTCAGATATTTGACGTCAACTCACAAGAATAATAGCTTAAACACATTAACGACGACAACAATATTGCCGCATGATTCAATTATTATAAGGTTGTCCAGATATTTGACGTCTACTCACAAGAATGTATACTTTTATTTGAAGAGAAGAGCAATTTTGGAAGGACATTAAAATCACGCAGTTGCCGGAATATCATACTTTTTTATAGTACAAACCAATAAAGATACATTTGACTACTACTTTTTGAAATACTTGCTTGTGTTGAACCAAAATATTATGAGATTTAGAAATGTTATGGTCAGATTTTGAACGTAAAATAATATTGGAAAAATAAAACTCCTTAATGCTGTACGCATTTCATACAGAGTTTGTATGAATATTTTTATTACATATACAGGGTTGTCAATATTCGAAGCGCCCATCTGGCAATACTGTAACTTTCCGCAGTGATGCCAAATCGACTAATGACATACCGCGTTTGAAGCGTCATTCCAAACAAATGTTTACAATAGAACAGTACACGCCACGCGAACGCTCTAAAATTGTTGAAATTTACATTCAACTAAACAAGTCAATAGTGAAAACTCAACGTGCTTTCAAAAAAATAAATAAAGTGAAAAGTGCGCCTTCCAAGAAAACAATTTATCGTTTGTATGAAACTGAAAATCCACAAGAGATTCAAGAGGTACCTCTTCACGATGCAAAGTCACTGTTTGGTGCGGCGTTTGTGCTAAAATGCTCATTGGGCCGTTTTTTTTCGAAAATGATAATGGCCACAGAGTTACTGTCAATCAGGAGCGTTATCGCGATATGATAAACAATTTTTTCATGCCAATCGTTCGTCGAAAGCGTATCAGGCACTACTGGTTTCAACAAGACGGCGCGCCACCACACACAAGCCGCACTACAATCGATTTTTTGAAATGGGCGCTTCGAATATGGACAACCCTGTATGTTTTTTTTTATATTTCAGTAAAAATAAGTAAAAATTATATAGTCAGTTTATATGGAAAATTTATTGGAATAATGTTTTCAAAATAGTTTAAAATAGTTTCTTTAACCAAAAGTATAAAAATAGTGATTTTTACATTTGTATTTGGGAAAATCAAAAATTTTTACTTTTTTCCTCTTTTGATAAAAGATAGCTAGTTTTGTTCAGTCAACAAGAACTTTTTTTTATATTATATATAAACAATATTTTATAGTTAATGGTTGTGTTAATATGTCTTCTAAGTGTTTCGTGATATAACCATTGTCATTTTTGGGGGTCTTCTCCACTAATTTTTCCAAGCACATCCTAACGTTTTTGGAGGACACTTTGGAATATACTTACAGCCTTTAATATTCATCTTACAAAGATAAAATATATGTCAAAAATTAGTTATATCTTATATCTTTATAATAAGAAAAATCATGCATTGTTGCTTCAGTTGCTGCTGACGTTCTTATGGTTGTTGCTTTTGTTCGTGCCGAAATTACGAACGCAACATCGTGTTGTTTTACGAATATTTCTCAGTAACGGCTTGTATTGTTTTTGTCATTAACACGCATGTAAAATTTACATTAATGTTATATATGCATATCAGCTGTTTTAATTTTTATCGTTTGTTACTGCTTTTGTTTATCTTCAGCGAGATAAATACAATAAACAATACAGATGTATTATAGAGATGTGCTGTAGAGCCAGAATGTACCCTATAGGAACAAACTAACTTGTTTTTAAAAACAACTAATTAAAAAAGTAACTTAAAATAAACTAGTATATGAAGTACTTTGAATTATATTAAGGCGGCAACTACTCTGACTTGGACATGTTTTAATTGCAAATTTTTATTAGATTACAAGTTTATATGTATTTAACCATTTTATTTCATCAAATATTATTAACTTTAAGCTTCACTAACATTTTGTTTCAAAAAGACATATTTTTTTATTTACGACATTGAGCTGCAAGACAGACGTGGTAAACACACTTTAAAACGAATGATAGACTGCCTCAAAACCCTGTGAAACGATTAAAAATTCTTTATTATTTAAGATATTCAAATTACAAACTGGTAGTGTTTAGCAAACATTGGACAATTTGGACTTTGTGCGGAAATTGATGCATTGCTTAACCATTCAGCCAACACCTCATCAATTCAGTAGTAAAGACGCACGCCTTTCCCTACGTAGCGTCGAGTCTGCTCCATCACTTCATTGCGACTGACACTTAAAATAAGCACTAAGCAAAATATCGGTGTGTGTCCATCGACCATTATTGATGGTTTACCTCATATTTTGAAATGAAGCATCAAAATTGCTGTCTTGTGTTAAATAACAGGCGCAGTATCCACACAATTCTGATCAATTGGATCGGCACCTTCACTCATATACCCAGGCGTTGGTACATTCCCGTTTTTGGAAACTGCTTTCACAAACTGCATTCTCGTAATGAATTTATGAATATATTTTTAATATATACACAGCCAAATAAATTATCTCTTTGATGTATAGAAATTTAAAATTTTTGTGCTTTTATATTCATCTTCAGTAAGTGAAATATTAACTAGTTTTCAATTGATTTATTTTAAAGTAGTAAAAAATAATTAAAATTTAACTAATTTAACAAGTAGTTGAAAATATATGCAGACGAAAGTCAATTGACTTATTTAGCGGACATCACCATACAAAATATGTTAGTTCGTTCTATGTAAAAAAGTCAGAATTTCAACTAGTTGTGGTTCACAAAAAACTACTTTTTCAACTACTTTTTATTTAGTTGATTTTCCTACAGGGTAGCTACAAAAATGTGTATTACTACTACGCAGGTTTACATATACAGAGAATGCGCATGGTCATTGTGCTATGAAAACTCTATTGATTCTTGTTAAAATTTTAAATTTTCAAATTAATTTAAAATATATATAAGCTCTTTACTTGGGAAAAATAAAAAATTATATTATAAAGTCATGGCAGAATTATAAGGTAGGGCCGACTCGGAGAGGAATGAAGTAGAAAGCAGAATAAAGCGGGCTAGATGTCAAAATCAGCTGTTCATCTCACGTTTGTCTATGTTCATGTTTCGCAGTCGATTTTAGGTTAAAATTTGTACAGGTTTTTTTTTGCCAATTTAAGACTCCTTTCACATTTTAAAGTTGTTATTACACTGTTTTAATAATATTTTCTCTCAAACTATCACAAATTTAACACACGCGACCGCAACTGGAAACATAAAAGTTTTTCATAATTTGCAATTCCTTGTAAATTCATCGTTTTGACAACTTACCAACCTTTTCATTGTCCACTATTCGTTGACGCGTAAGGTCACTGAGCCAACCGGCTCTACCTTATAATTCTGCCATGCATAAAGTGATACTTTCTGCTGAACTATTTTTTTTCCTTTCCTCCTTTCACATTTTAAAGTTGTTATTACACTGTTTTAATAATATTTTCTCTCAAACTATCACAAATTTAACACACGCGACCGCAACTGGAAACATAAAAGTTTTTCATAATATGCAATTCCTTGTAAATTCATCGTTTTGACAACTTACCAACCTTTTCATTGTCCACTATTCGTTGACGCGTAAGGTCACTGAGCCAACCGGCTCTACCTTATAATTCTGCCATGCATAAAGTGATACTTTCTGCTGAACTATTTTTTTTTCGAAACGTCAAACAGCTGTTGGACAATAAATGCTTTTTTTTCACAAATTAATTTTTTTATGTTCTGTGTGCACACGTTTCAAACAAAGAGTTTTAATTAAAAGCACTACTAAACAATTTAATAATTTAGTAATTAATAAATTTAATATATGGTATATTTATCTGTCAAAATAAAGTACGCGTAAGCCGCTCAACTGAAGTAGCATAAAATATTTTCGCTACCTAAGATGGCGACCGCTCAGGGAACGTGTTGTGCGAGCACTTTATGCAATATACCATTCAGCCCGAAAGTTGTTCAACAGCTACGTAGCAAATTTTCCGCTGAAGGCAGCCAATGATTGAAACATTGTTGTACCTGCTGAACGCAGCCATTTATTTCTGCTGTTTTTGACAGATGCAGGTACAATTTTTGTGAGGTGAAAAAAACGCTTTCACCAAGGTTGATTCATAAGGTTGTCGCAGGGCTGATCGCACTCTCTTCTCAGTACCCATAATTGTCAAAACCAGCCAATTTTGCGAATGACTACGAAAGAAAAACAGATGATAATAGAGAGCACTTGCAGATTTTCTACGAGCTGTCAACTTCGATTTGACAATTATGGGTACTAGCTCTCTCCCTTGCGACAACCTTATAAATCAACCTTGGCTTTCACCTGGTTTTCTTACGACATGCTTCATATGAAAAGGAAACTGCCAGTCAAAACACCCCAAGTGACGTGATCGCTTGCGTTTTACAAAATACGGCCGTCCATTCAAGTCTTTTTCCTTAAAACTACGTTTTTCAAAACTTCGGGCAAGCTTGAGCTACTTGACCGATCCTCACGATATTTGGAAGTATATTTTTTAATAACATTTTAACCAGGGTGAACGAAACTGATTTTTAAAACAGCATTTTAAAATCGTTTTATTAAAAATTTAAAACAAAAAATGTCAAAAATTAATTTTTTTAAGTACGTATAAATTTTTAAAAGACTAAAAATTACGTATAAATTTTTAAGAGTTTAAAAATTGAAGTCTTTTTTAAAAATTCTGTCTCACTCACCCTCGAGATATTTTCAATATGCATTAAAATTTTTAAATTTTTTTAACTTACTCTTAAGCCCGTATGAAACTTTATTTTTTTTGTCCAATTTTAAAATCTGAAAACAAATGACGCGTGGGCAGGACAGACATATTTTGTAAGAAAAGGATAAACGTTGTTACTTTTTTATTTCTGGTGTTTTTAAGAGCAGCTGCATTTAATAAATTAACATTAGCTACACACATCACTTCCAATTCAGCATACATTTATCTTAAATAGTTTTGTTTACTCTAAAAATGTCAAATTAATTATTAACAGCACAGTAAATATTTTATCGAAACTTAACGAAGAACGAATTGAAAGAAACGGCAAAAAAAAATGCAAAGAAATTACAGTCCGTCCTACAAATTTTTCTCCAATTCGTACTATAGCGTACTCACTCACACCAATTGAATCCATGCATTCGAGCTATTTGAACTGCTCTAGTTTTCATTTTCAATGGCAAAAATTGAGCAAAAAAATTAAGTATCATACAGGCATTAAAAAAATTTTTTCTAATAAAAACCATTACCTCAATATCACTCCTTTTAACTCTCCTCTAATTGCATTGCATTCTTAATCATGTACGATTATCCAATTTCTTTGCTTTGGGCGATTGTTTGTTGTGAACGATCATAAAAGAAATATGTCTTTTTGCCCAAAATATGAAATAAATGATCAATTGTGTCAATTGTCAAAAATTGTGAATTTTCAATTTACAAAACAAATTTTTTTTCTAAATATATATACAAAACAAAGCAAAATAGGGATGGGGATCGATACTCATAGTAGTATTCTTTATTGCATAAAAATTTCCGTACACCATAGTTTACCATGCCACAGGACACCGTGGTGAGTTTTCGCATCTTTAGGCTTATGTGAGCTCCCAATTAGTATAGTCTGTAACATTAATTTCTTATTTCCCAGAATGTTTTATTCTATCCAACACAATTTTTCCAGTAGTAATTTAGAACACATTGCGGCCTAAGGGTCCGAAAAGGCACCTTCGATGGTCTAATAAGAGAGGGAGTTGTGGGCGTAGCAGTGAGTGTTTGCGCACTATGAATGACTAAGTACTCCACACAAAAAGTTTTAACCTCCTGCACCCACAGGTTTGAGAGCCGGGCTTAATGAGTTAAACATGAAAATGCCATAGACTTACTTTCCATTTTCTTTCATAAGCAAAGGAAAAAATGCAGAATTAACAAAACATTCACCGGCTTACTGAGCTAATTCAAACAAAAATGTGATGTTTTAATAGACAGTCTTCCCAGATGGAAAGTTTTATTTCCATTTTCTTTACTTTGCAATGCTGAATTTAGTCGGCACATTTATTTATTGCTAACGAAAAAAAGGTGTTTCCAAATTAAAAAAAGGCTAAATAAAATCCTCGAAGCTAAATCGTAAATTTCGAGGCTAAGTCGATAAAAAAGGCTAAATCTAACCCCGAAAAGGCTAAAATGGCCATACTGCTTGCGACTTTATAATTCAACCATGATCAACAAGCCTATGTTTTCATATTTTGTTTCATAAATTTGACTCCCATTCTAAAGTGCTGTATACGCGGTTAAGATGTTTATAAAATTTTCAATATCTGGTGCGTCATCATTTTGACCTATTGGTGACCTATTGGTCACTCCTCATCACAAAGCCTTTTCAACTACATTTAAGTTTATTCAAATACCTTTAAATCTCCTTTTTTTTACTTACAATGCCAACACTTCCGAAGAGAGTCGTCAAACTAAAATTTGTTTGAATATCAAATTACATTCGAAAAAAACACTGCTATTTTTCCTTCATATTTTTATTTGCGGGTTATATTTAATGATTATTTCTATTATTGAGGAGATAAAGATTACAATTTTTGTCAGAAATATCTTATACTGATCGTATCATTAAAATATAGTTATTATTAAATCAGTCTATAATTAAATGTTAATTTGTTTTAATACGCACACGACCTAAGACTGTAACATTTATGACAATACTTGTAACTGTTAGATAGAGAATATCCCTAGAAGAATAACGTAATTATCCACTCGTTATTCTTGATTAAAGTGTGGAATTGAATTATTCGCTTCTATTATTTTTGCAGATAGCATGATTAATATAGTACATGGGATCTGAATTAAAAGCAGTGAATATCGTATATGTTCGTCCATATCTTGCATTTATATATCGCTATCATTACATTCTTTTTATTTTTTTTATTTTCATGGCAATTTCAGTGGCAAAATTTTGATTGAAAACAATTACATAAATAACTTGACTGTTCTCATTAAAGTGGAAAATATAATGCAAATTTAACTATTTGAATAGTTTACGAATCTCGTAAACATGTTAAATTAAGATGTAGTTAATTAACCTTAAACAAAACCAATACTAGTGCCAAAACAAAACATTTTGCACAGAATATATATTCACTTTAACAAATTGTTACTTAATAAAACTTAGACATAGAATAGACAAAATTCATAAAAAAAATTTTTTAAATAACAGAGAACGTAGTCTTGAATCAAGGCTGGTTAAAATTTAAACAAATCTAATAAATGTTTAATAAAGCTTTCAAAAAAGAAATTTAATTTGCTTTAATTTTAATTAAATTATACACATATTTCAAAGAGACTACAAAATAAACAAAGTAATTAATCTAATAAGACAAAAAGGGCATTATTTTTGCCATAAACAGGGGAAAACAAATTGAATATATAAAATTGTAATATTATTCCATACATAACTTTAAATGTGAACATTTTTTGATGATTGCTGATTTTTTGGATATCGTTAACTTAATTTGAGGTTATAGCATTCGTTAAAAATCTCAAAATTACTGTAAATGATTTCCTATTTTTTTTTAACTATTACTATACTGATATTTCATTGTTAATTTAAAAAAATATCATATTTTTTCCTTTTATTATTCTAAGGAGGGAGATATTAGGGAAGAGACTTAAAGTGATGCGTTTGTTGTTTTTGCAGACATAATAATCAGAACAAGTTTTTTTAAGAAACGATCTAACTTTTTTCCAAATGGATTGCTTCTATGAGCACTTAACACAAGCTCCTTCGACATCAAAATCCAAAACCATTAGTTTCGTTTCCTCCGTGCCATTTCTGGATCCGACGGCACAAATTAGCTTCGTATCATTTGCTCTGGAAAGGGATGGGATAATATTAATAAAAACAAAAAAAATGCTAATCGCTCCTATTTACTCCATCATACCGTATTCTCCAGACAACTCCTCCAGAGCCACCTGAGTCAAGTGCTACTAAATTTCTGATGAACTCTCCAGTTTTAACATCCCAAAGTTTCACTGTTCCATCATCAGAACTTGTCACAACAAAGCGTGAATTAAACTGCAAGCAAGTAACTGCGGATTGATGTTTGTTGGGTCCTATAAAAGAATAAAGAAGGAATCCTTTTTAATTTCTACTCTTGTTATAGTTTTTCGACGTAACGAAAGAGTTCAGAAACGTTTCTTTAACGAGTAAAAACACTTTGATTTATCATATACACAAACGACATAGAATTTATAAGTTACATTTTTTGTTTTTTTTTTTATTTATACATGTTTAATTCAAAAGGCACCAGGACCAGTTAACAAATTACAAGTATATACAGCGAGTATATATAATACATAAGTTTATTAATTTTTATACTTAAGACTAATATATGAATATCAACTACTCAATACACACACACACTCCCTCAAGGATAAACTAATTTAGCTAGTGGATTATAAAGAAAAGAAAAAAGAGCAAACGTCGCAGGAACATACCAAACGGCTTACGAAATATAGCCATGGGAAAATATTAATTCGCTTTGAAAACTCAAGCTTGAGCCAAAAGGCAAATGATAAAAAAAAAAATCCCCTCGGTAGCCAAACTAGCAAAACCCAGTCAAACAGTTGTTTGAATTTTCCGTGTGGCACTATGTAATCTAAACAAGTTACTATATACTAATATAGTTCTAACTAGTATAATTTTAAATACTAGTATAATTTTGCCAGATTTATACTAACCAAAAATTTATTAGGAGGTATTTTGGATGATTTAAAGATCTAATTTCGAAGAATGTTTATTTTGGCAGAACATCCGAAGACTCTTCTATAAATTATTTGAAATTTGAATTTAAACCAAGTTTTCTGCATACCAGCCCATCACATTTCTATTGAGATATTCTTAACGCTACTTGCTGATAAGACTTTCCGGTGATCCGATTTAATCATGTTATAACCAATTACTTCTGAATATTTTATATTTCATTCTATTGTAATACAGAACTGTAAGCGGAATTTGACACAATTTGTGTTGTTCAAGAGTAGCTCGTATGCACGTATTCATTACCTACGCAACAGTTTGACTTTAGCCGCCTTAGCAGCACGTGTTTTGTAACAAGTACTAAAGAAGTGAAGTGATATTGTTATAAAACTAAGTTTTTTTTACATTAAAAAGTGAATGAACAATAAAAGGTTAAACAGCAATAAAAATAATATAATATATATAGGCTGGAGTTCCCTTCTGCCTTGTGCTTTAT
Source organism: Coremacera marginata (assembly GCA_914767935.1). Classification (NCBI taxonomy): domain Eukaryota; kingdom Metazoa; phylum Arthropoda; class Insecta; order Diptera; family Sciomyzidae; genus Coremacera; species Coremacera marginata. Next base: position 76,030,258 of record OU612047.1, read on the forward strand.
ATGCAGTCCTCAGTGTTTTGGCGTCTGCTACGGCTGTTGAAAAGCTGATGCTGCTTCGACTTACGAAAGTTGAACAACTGCTGCTGCTTTAACTTAAGACTTTGCCAACAGTTTTAGTCCTGATATAATAATACCAAGTAGAAATGACATTTCCTTTGTAAACTATCTTTTGTTCAAAAAATGTTAAGAATGCGTTCATTACCGTTTATGTTTTCGCCATTGTTTATGCTTTAGAGTTTGCAAAGAAGTAAACATTTGCTTATAAAATGTGTCCTATTTTATTGAGTGACCATTGCAATAATAGTGAGTTATTAGTAGTGGAAGTTAAGTAAATTGTTAATTTCATGTTTTTTAGTGCAATTGTAACATAAAATTCGATTCGATTCGTGGATTCGTCGTTAGCCGGAAACTACGCCACCTTGTTTCCCGGTTCACACCTGTAAACGAAAGATTGGTCACGATCCGCATCAAGGCAAAATTTTTCTTCATCCGCCTTATTTGCGCGCACGCCCCGACGGAGGAAAAGGACGAAGCCGTCAAGGACGCTTTCTACGCTAGTCTTGAAGACGTATATGACCACCTTCCGGTCCATGACGTGAAAATAGTCCTCGGCGATTTTAATGCGAAAGTCGGAAGGGAAGGCATCTTTGGCCCCACTGTCGGTCAGTTCAGACTTCATGAGACCTCCACGAACAACGGTCTAAGACTGATCGACTTCGCCGCGGCGCGAAACATGGTAGTTAGTAGCACCAGATTTAAGCACCTCGACATCCACAAGGCCACCTGGCTGTCCCCGGATCAAAAAACGCGAAACCAAATTGATCATGTAATTTCAATTCATTGTAATCGACGGAAGGCATGCCTCTAGTGTTCTAGATGTGCGTAGATTTCGGGGGGTCAACATTAACTCCGACCATTAATCTTGATACAGCCAAGATTCGCATGCGATTATGCAATGCGAAGAACATACGCACAGGAATGCAACGAAAGCTAGATGTCGCTAAGCTGCAATTACAACGGACTGCCGAAGCCTACTCCGCTCAACTCTCGGTTAAGCTCAACCAACCAACCTCTGAACCCGACGACGCCGGCGGACTTTGGGCGCATATATCCCACTCCATGCGCGCTGCCGCTGAAAAAGTCATTGGTTTCCGGCGCCCACAACCTCGGAACCAATGGTACGATCAGGAGTGTCGCATCGCGACAGCAGTAAAAAACGCCGCATTTAGAAAAACGCTGCAGTCAGCTGCAACGCGAGCCGTGCAAGAAAACTACCGCGAAAAGAGGAAGGAAGAGAGGCGCCTTTTCAGACGCAAGAAAATAGAGCAGGAAAAGCGTGAGCGTGAGGAACTACAGGTATACCAGGGCAAGAAGGATGCACGAAAATTCTATCAACAGATTAAGCGTCTAACCCAAGGTTTCAAGCCCGGAGCATCCACTTCTAGAGACGAAAATGGAGATCTGAATACGGATACACAGTGTGTGCTGAAATTGTGGAGACGGCACTTCTCCAATTAACTTACTGGCAACGTTTCCACCAATGCCGCCCATGGAGAGCGCAGTTCAGTGCCACCAATCAACGATGACGGAGTGGAAGTATCATCACCTAGCCATGCAGAGGTTCGAGTTGCTATCCAACGACTCAAAAACAATAAAGCAACGGGGGCTGACGGCCTGTCAGCTGAATTGTTTAAAACCGGCGGCAATGAGTTGATAAGGCATATTGATAACGCTACTACTGCTGCGTCCTCATCAGCTTTTTTTTCAGAATAAACAATAAAATTAATTTCTACACCGCAACGGGGTACTTACAACTCAGAAACTTATCCAGTATACATATATTTATTCTATTATAATACCTGAAAGTGTTTGTAAACATTGTCCAGTCGTTATATCCCAAACTTTTACTGTAGAATCTGCATTGCCCGAAACCAAAATATTCTGACGAAGTTCCATACCAGAAGTAAGACTTTGGTGACCCATTAATGTATGCTTACAATTTCCAGTTTCTACATCCCAAACACGAATTGAAGTATCCAACGAACCCGAAACAACATGTATTCCATCAAACTGTTAAAAATTAAGAATAATTAAACGCATTTTTTGAACATTTTTTAGACATATTTACCTGTAAAGAATAAACTCTGTTAGTATGTCCTTGTAGAGTGTGTAAACATTCTTGACGCTCAGGATGCCAAATTTTAACCATATAATCATACGCTCCTGATACTATAAGTTTACCGTCATATTGCACGCAACGAACAGCAGCTAAATGACCAACGAGAACATGTAAGCAGGTGCCCTGCTCGATATCCCACACTCTTAAAGTTGCATCACGTGAACCACTCACAACTCTGCAAAACAAAAAAATTGCTTTTTATTATATTATTAACTTGCTTACCTATTAAAATAATATTTTATATATATATTATATATATTATATATGGTTGTTTCCAGTGAAATGCGACATGGTAGGCTCAAAATAAAATATGAGTATTTGGCACAATTTACTTCTTGTTTATTTGATTATTTTTTTTTATTTTTTATTTATTTAGTAGTCACTTGAAAAAAAAATTCCTCACATCCCTTTCTGTCCCCCCAAAACAAAATTCTGGCTACGCCCATGTGTATACTGTAAGCAGAGTGGTAAAAACCGAATCAATAACAGAATCAAATAAGTTAATAAAAGAAAAAACTATATCACACAGTATATGAATCAAGACAACTCAGATAATGACGCACAGTGTAACGAGGTGGCCAAAAATAGCTCATGGAAAAAAGTCTTAAATTTGTAAATAAAAGTATGCAAATTTATAGAAAAAGTCTTAGTTTTTTAGTCCAATAGGATTTTGCGATATCATTCTATTTGTGGAAGCTGAAATTTTGCCTGAAAAATTTAACGAAATTTCAGTTTTTACAGTTTAGTACTGAATATTTTCTAGTATCGTTGCAGTTTTAGTACAAATCATACGCAAAACTTTAAGAGATATATTTCTTAAGTTGTAGTGAAAAAAAGAGATAAATAAAGTTTTTTCCTATACAAGTATAGAGCTCCAAGAAATCGGATAAAATCAAGTTTCAAATAATATTAAAAAAAAATCCGCATTTTTGTTTATTTTTTTAAAGTATGTATTATAACAACTCTTTCTGAACACATTTTTAAAGATTTTTTGCTGGGAAAAGTGAAAATTAATGATTTTGACATTTTTTTCTAGAGCATGTTTTGGCGAAAATGAGCATATTTATATGGAAAAATAAAAAATTTTTTACAAAGTTTTAAAAGCAATTAAAAAAATCCGCATTTTTGTTTTTTTTTATTTTGAATTATGTTTTAGCGCTTGTTGTAATAAATACAACTCTTTCTAAACACATTTCTAAAGATTTTTGTTGGGAAAAGTGAAAATTAATGATTTTATGACATTTTTCATAATAGAGCACGTTATGGCAAAAATTAGCATATATATATTCCCCCTAGAAAACCCTATCGGGTTTCTTACTGAAGACGCATTCGAGGCCAGACATAAAGAATTAAGAAGGTTTCAATTAGAAAACACCAGGAAAAACTCAAGAGAATCGAGTAATAGTGACCTTTTGTCCTATTTGTTACTGTCGTCTGAGCCGCTAATATCAGCAGAGCGCAAAACGTGCAGTAGAAGGCAGCAAAATGATAAAGATATATATTCTATTCTTGAAATAGAAACAGAACTTGAAGATAACAATATGTAAAATTGTATACTATCACAAATGGATTTCACTGAATTCGTTTCATCTTATTCATCATCAAGTTAACTGTATAAATAAAAATTTAAGTAAATGAAGTAATTTTTTATATTTTAATATAGATTAAATATGTTATCAAAATGTTATGAATTGTATTTGATAAACTAAGTTAATTATTAATTTATTAATAGTTTTATTAATAGTTTATTAATAATTAATAATTTTATTAATTTATTAATATTAATAGTTTTTAAAAGGCTAAAAAGCATGAACTTATTTTTATGTCAAAGGTAAGATATCTTAATTTGGGTGATACAAAAAAAAAAAAACGAAATGGCCATTTCAGCCCTTGAAAGGACTTTGACCGAGCTTTTTATGATCAGTTGTGTTGTGTGTGTTTGTGAAATGTTTGAACACAAGTGATTGAGAACTGGGCCTACAAGTTTAATGCCGTCTCCGAACGGCTTATATTCTCAAGAAGCTTTTTATGACAGTTTTTACTCTTTGAGGTTTGCCATTGTCTGCAGAGGTGACGGCCGCACAGAAAAATTAATTCGATTGAAAAAACTTTCTGTGTCAGGTGGGATTTGAACCAGGGTTATCTGGCGTACACACACTATCTACTGCCACCACATTGTGTTACAGGTAAGTTTTAAAATAGGCGTGGCAGATAGCTCATATTTCGCCGAATTGAAACCGTATTTTAGATTTTTTTCTTTATTATATCCACCATACACAAATATATATAGGAATTGCTTAAGAAAAGTGAAGATAATAAATTAAAATTTTTTTATAAGTGCGGTGGGCGTGGCCTTTGACCGATTTAAAAAATTTTTTACGAAGTAGTTTTTGCTGCTAACACAAACATCTGTACCAAATTGTATTGTTATTTATTGCTTTTTACGGATTCTACAGGAAATTTTCATTTAAGGATATATGAGCGGTGGGCATATTCTTTGCCCGATTTTAATATAATCTCACACATTGGTATTTGTTGATGTCACAAAAATCTTTGTCGAATTATATTGTAATTAGTTTATTATTGCGGATTTTACACCAATTTTTCTTTTAGGGACATATGGCAGGATGGCATGTCCTTCATCTGATTTTAGCCGAAGTTGAAATTTGTCTATGAAAAATAAATTAAAAAATGCCACCATTTATTTTTCATGTATAAACTGGTACGAGCCCGACCTCAGAAAATAAGATGAGTCATCTTATTTAAAAAAACTTCTCACGCCTTCTATGGTTTAATACCTACGAATTGTTAGTGCCAAAGAATGGAATCGTGAAAAGAAGTAAACAAAGAGCGCAACAATTCTTTGCAGAATTAATGTAGTCAATTTTTTGAACCTTTGCTTTGTGCTTAGAAGTAGAAAAACATTGCGTTTTAAATTGGAAAGCACACAACTGCAATTCCGCTTTGGTTTTAGCAGAAGGTGTGCTTATATGATTTTCAAAGTTAATGGACTGTATAACCCACAGAAGATTACTGATGAGTTGGTGTAGCGACCAACGAAACAGCTGTCTAGTCTGCTGGTGGTTGTTCTATAAAGAACATTGTTGTTGTGGCAACCTGTTGCTTCACGAAAGTACTTGGCAGCATAAAGCTCTAAGTGTAATTCTTAAAAATTAATTTTTTTAAGAATTGCTAAAAACAAAATAGAAATTTGTCTTAATTTAAGCAATAAACTCATCTGTACCAAATATCAACTCTCTTTCTGTTTTTGGCCAACTGTTGTATGAACTCGCGACAGTGTGTGACGTACCGTTGCCTGTTATAAAAGAAATATTTTAGGTCTAATTTAAAGTATTATGATCATTAACCAAATTTTTCATTCAGTGTCCAAAATTATGTCAAATTAAAGTTCGAATAAATTGTAACATGAGGTACCATAATCATCTGTGTAACGTAAGTGACCATTATTTAATTCGGATTAAAAAAAAATTGTTAACAAATGCAGGAAAACTGTGTGTGATCTCGTTTTGTTAACATTCAATAAAAACTTATTTAGTATTTAAATTATTCTTTTACTTTTAACAGAATAGACTTTTATTCAAGTTCATACTAGATCGAAAATAAAAGTCACCAAATGCAACGTGAGTTACCATTCATTGCTAAAGAAATTACAAAAAAAAACTAAACATGCAAAAATTGAAATAAAATTATACTCACATTCTTTGGTTTATTTATTAATTAAAATTCTATAAGGAGGTTAGATTTTGATCAATAGAATATGGTATGCTAATTTTATAATTCATCATAGACAGTAAAATCGTAACATGGGTTACCGTGGAATACCCATATCTATACCCGGCATTGCACGGGCTTTTGTTTGCAAAACTTCTTTGCTTTTAAAGTAAGCTAACTATAGGTGAGTGCTTGCCTTCAATGTTTCCATTAATAACTATAGTTTTCTGTGCCAGGGTAAGAAACATGATCATTTTGGACAAATGTCTGCAGGATCTTATTACTAGCTGAATGGTATCTAGTTGCACGGGTATTGTTAAGTAAGGAAAGGTTATTTATTTGCAATTTTTGATTTTACGTATTTAAGAAATGTAGAATTGTACATTTTTTTTTCAACAAATTAATAGTACACTCATTTGTTAGTTTTACCTGAAAAATATTGCGGGAGTTTTTAAAATGGGTACATTTTATAGATTTCCATGTGCGCTTTTTGCGTTAGATTTGTATTTTAAATGCTTAAATACTTTGGATCCGGTGTGCCCCCCGGAATAGTAAATGATGGTTGCGAATAAAATAATTTTAGCTATTAAAAGTTTAAAAATTGTCGAAACCGGCCCGGTTCTGCTCGAAAATCCGTTTTATTTTGGGATTTTTTATATGATTTTTTTTTAACTAAGAAATTATGCATTTGAAATTTGCGGAAAAAAAACACAAACCATCTATTTTAATACACTTTACGGCGCTCCACTTTGGAGCACCAAAACTAATAATTTTACGAAAAAAGGTTATAACATGAATTGTAGGGAATTTCTCTAGTTTCATTTAGTACATATATGTTTTTATCGTGAAATGAGTTGGAAATGAGATATTAGCAAAAAACTGTTTTTAGCCGCCATTTTGCCAATATGGCGGCGAGAGCTGCAACAATACGAGGTGGCAAAGTTGAAATTCGTCATCTATAAAAAATACCCATTATCAAAAGTCCCGGAAAACATTGCAGGTAACCTCGCAGGTAACAACAAAACTGATTGGACCTTATCAGTGTGGCTATCGACCTGGAAAGTCCACCATAGACCAGATTTTCACGCTACGACAAATCCTGGAGAAAACCCACGAAAATCAAATTGACACACACCATCTCTTTGTCGATTTTAAAGCTGCGTTCGATAGCCCGATAAGGGATTGCCTATACCAAACAATGTCTGAGTTCGGTATACCTGCAAAGTTGATTAGACTTTGCAGAATGACGTTGAGCAACACACGCAGCTCCGTCAAGGTAGGAAATGACCTCTCCGAAACCTTCAATACCGAAAGAGGTTTCAGGCAAGGCGATCCACTGTCTTGCGATCTCTTTAACATCATCATGGAGGGGATCGTACGAAAGGCCGGTGTGCATCGTAATGGCACCATTTTCTACAAAGGCGTCCAGCTCCTTGCGTACGCTGATGATATTGATATTGTCGGCAGAACCAAGAGAGATGTTACCGCTGCTTTCGCCGCTATCGAAAAGGAATCAGCCAAAGTGGGTTTGACGATAAATGAGGGCAAAACAAAATATATGCTGTCTACAAAGAAGGGAGCTCGGCGTTTCGACTCCCACGTTTCATCCGGCAGCTATAACTTTGAAGTAGTCAAGGAGTTCGTTTACCTTGGCACCGCCATTAATACCAAAAACGAAATCAGCCTGGAGATAAAGCGAAGAACAATAATTGCTAATAGGTGCTACTACGGGCTCAGTAAGCAACTAAGTTCCAGAGCCCTCTCTCGATCGACAAAACTAACACTCTACAAGACGCTCGTTCTACCTGTGCTGCTTTATGGCGCTGAGGCATGGGTAGTTTCGCAAACTGACGCAGCCGCTCTGGGGGTGTTCGAGAGAAAAGTTCTTCGCAAAATCTTCGGTCCTGTTCGAGTCGGCGATGACTATCGCATCCGAATGAACCACGAGCTGTATGAGCTCTACAATAACATTGACGTAGTTCGGCGTATAACTGTGCAGCGACTACGCTGGCTGGGTCATGTCCATCGTATGAACGACGAAGCTCCAGCGAAAAAGGTGCTCGAGGCGAGGGTCGCTGGTCAACGACGACGAGGGAGACCATGCCTCCGATGGATGGACCAGGCTGAGGAAGCCCTAACCGCACTTGGTGTATCCGATTGGAGAAGGCGCGCGCAAAGCAGAGGCGCCTGGCGAGAGCTGATGAGGTCGGTTGAAACCCGGACACGGGTTGTTACGACCACCTAAGTAAGTAAGTAAGTAAGTAAGTACTTGCTGGGATGTTGTGAAGCTTCTTTGGCAGGACCGATGTGCCCAAGTGACTATCATCGGTTGATCCTTCGGAGAGATTCGTTGTGTGTATGCTACACAGGTCTAGATTGATCGGCGGGGTCGCGCAGTGGTACGACCGGACTGGCATATCTGTCTTAATATGCAAGAGATTGGGTAGGTTTCGTCTTCACCAGTAGATGACAACAAAGGTACGTCACTACTAGTAGTTAAACTGATACTGCTACTGGGAGCAGTGCGGCTCCATGCTTATACAAATGTATGACATGTTGGAGTCGTAGTATTTTCACAAGTAATGCATTGGGTAGTGCTTATGTTTGTGGAACGGCTTCCAGTTCGTGTTCCGCTGGTGTTAGCGGATGACCGTGTGTTCTTACAAGCCACAAACACTTAAGTGCTGGTCGTCCGTTCCATAAACTATACCCTTGGTACATAGACCCAAGTAATTAGGCATACACGGCAGGTGTACTTGTAAAAGCAGATTCCAATCAGTGTAACAGCTTTAGTTACAATAAAAATAGCCAAAAAATGTTTTCGAAATTATCCACCAAACAGTAAAAAAATATAATCTTCTTTGCGTTTATTTCGAAGTAATAATCCATTTGGAATCGTAAACGAATAGTTTTTCGAAACATAAGCGAAACTTCGCTAACGAAGTAACCGTTACGTCAGCCAAACGTACCTTTTTCGAATTGTAATCGATTTCGAATGCGATAGTAGTCGAATGCGATATCGCGAATTATTCGCAAATTTTTCAATTTTTGATATCAAAGTCGGATTTTGTGCTGAGTGGGAATATATAAAAAATATTTTATATTATAAGATGATTTGCATTAGTGTTATGCATATATATATATATGTGTGTGCATATTTATGTATGTGTTATTCAAGTTATGTAATGGTGCCTTTGACATATGATAAAGATTCTTTAATACAGGAATTTGTAAGATAATTGTGCTTTTTCCTCTTTAAAATCGGTTGTTTGGACTCTGATAACGCACCACACAGTTTGAAATTTCGGTCAAAAGGTAAACCATGGGTAAACTATAGCTAAACTATGTTTGTGGGATAATTTCTTCATAGTTCCGTTTTGATTACATCGCCAAGGAAAGCAACTAAATAACGTTTCAAAGCCTATCCTTCCAAACTCTTAATACGGATGAAGGCCGTTGCAATTTGTTTTTTATACAGTAGCTTGGTTATAATGCGTATTTGAGAGCATAAGCCAGAACTAGTTAACGTATTCACAAGATGGTTATTTTTCAAAAAACTATATATTCAAGATTGTTGGGGCGGTTAGAGTCTGCAACGATTTGATGTATATGGTACAGATTCTAAAAGTTATATGCCCATGTAAAGTATATGTTGTAAAGTATTATGATCAAGTCTATATCAAGTAAGTGAATCGTTAAGGAACATTTATGTAGATGTAACTCAAGTTATGCAATGATAACTGCTAATACAATAAAGGTTCCTTAACTGCTAATAAATGAGTTTATCAGTCCCATTTTATTGAAAATTCTTTAGGTTAGCTTAGGACAACCAATGATTTAAAAAAAAAATCATGAAAAAGAAATTTGTTTCAAACCGTCAGATTAAGAAAATCCCACCGAATAATATTCAGATTATGGATCAGCACGACCAGGACATCAAGCTGAACCACCTATATGAAAATCTGACGCGCTTAAGTTTGTCAAAACGGCGATTTCCCTTTTTGCATTTTCAAAAAGCTGCCACGAACTTGCGTCACATCCGAATCGTCAGTCTTTTGAATGGGAGCTTAATTTAGGGTCACTTAACATCCTCTCTGAATATCTGACGCGCTTGAGTAAATTTTTTTTCTCCAAATTTAACCCTTCCGTACGGCCAGCACCACCATGCAAACCGTCAAATTAACAAACCTTCGTAATCAGAGACACAAGAACATATACACTATCAATATCTGACGAGCTCGAGTATATTCATGTGACTGTTTTTTACATTTTTGCAAGTTTATAGACGCTTCCTCCACCGGTGAAATGAAAAACATCATTAAACCTTTTTTTTCTACCATATAATCTTCAAAATCCAATAGGTTTCCACGACGCTCGAGTAAATCCCCATTTAGCATCGTGGGCTCCCCTACTATTAGTTGCTTACTGAGCACGCAGTAGCACCTATTAGCAATTGTTGTTCATCGCTTTATCTTTAGGCTGACATCATTGTTGTTATTAATGGCGGTGCCAAGGTATTTTTGCCAAGGATCTTTTGCACGATCCCCTCGATGATCAATACTCTCAATACTCTTTCCCTTCTCGGGTATTGAAAATTTCCCTTCTCGGGCCATGAAACGCAGCTTTATAATCAACAAAGAGCTGATGTCGTTTTTTCCAGGATTTGTCGTAGTGTGAAAATCTGGTCTATAGTGGATTTTCCAGGTCGAAAGCCATACTGATAAGGTCCAATCAGTGGTTTTGTAATCGGCTTTAATCTTTCACACAGTATGCTTGAGAGAACCTTATATGCGATGGAAATAAGACTGATACCTGGATAGTTGGCGCAGATTGTAGGATTTCCTTTTTTAAGTAAAGGGCAAATTACGCTGAGATTCCAATCGTCGGGTATGCATTCCGTTAGCCATATTTTGCCGATAGCTGATACATGCGCCTTATCAATTCACCGCCGCCGGTTTTAAACAATTCTGGTAGGCCGTCAGCACACTGCTTTATTGTTTTTGAGGCGTTGGATAGCAAGTCGAATCTATACATGGCTAGGTGGTGGTACTTCCACTCCGTCATCGTTGATTCGTGGGGTTGAACTGCTTTCTTTATGGGCGACATTGGTGGAATCGTCGCCAGTAAGTAGATTGGAGATTGTTGTCTCCACAATCTCAGCAAACACTGCGTATCTCTAACCAGATCTCCATTTTCGTTTCTACAAGTGGATGCTCCGGGCTTGAAACCTTAGGTTAGACGCTTAACCTGTTGATAAAATTTTTGTGCGTCCTTCTTGCCCTGGTATACCTCTAGTTCCTCACGCTCACGCTTTTCCTGCTCTCTTTCCTTGCGTCTGAAAAGGCCCCTCTCTTCCTTCCTCTTTTCGCGGTACTTTTCTCGCACGGCTCGCGCTGCAGCTGACTGCAGCGTTTTTCTATATGAGGCGTTTTTTACTGCTGTCGCGATGCGACACTCCTGACAGTACCATTCGTTCCGAGGTTGCGGGTGCGGGAATCCAATGACTCTTCAGCGGCAGCGCACATGGAGTGGGATATATGCGCCCAAAGCCCGCCGGCATCGTCGAATTCAGAGGTTGGTTGGTTGAGCTTAACCAAGAGTTGGGCGGAGTAGGCCTCGGCAGTCTGTTGTAATTGCAGCTTAGCGACTTCTAGCTTTCGTTGTATTCCTGTGCGTATGTTTTTCGTATTACATAATCGCATGCGAATCGTGGCTGCAACAAGATAGTGGTCGGAGCCAATGTTGACCCCCCCGACATGTACGCACATCACTACAGGCATGTCTACCGTCGATTACTTCATGATCAATTTGGTTTTGAGTTTTTTGATCCGGGGACAGCCAGGTGGCCTTGTGGATGTCGAGGTGTTTAAATTTTGTACTACGAACTACCATGTTTCGCTCCGCGGCCACACCTCTTTAAATGTTCACTCCTCTATTTTATGCAAGTATGTAATTAAAAGCCCTCCATCCTACAAAAAAAAAAACCCAAAGGCACAAACTGGCAGAAGGGCACGGAATTTATAAATCAAGAATAATTTTTTATTTTAATGAGAATTTAAATTGTACTTTACCAATGAGATAATTGCGAAGGTTGAAGAGCAAATTTTCTTACTGATAACTTACTGAATACCAGAAAGACCAATAAAGACTCAATTGGAGATTATTAAAATTGTGATAATATTTAAGCAGGTTTAAACAAATATTAATACTTAGGTTATATAAGTTTTTACCTAAATATATGGTTACTTTTAGGGGCTATTTTACCTTTTTCCATGCAAATGCATACATCGTACAGTAGATGTGTGTCCCAAAAGAGTATGTACACACTGTCCGGTCTCCATGTCCCAAACTTTTAGTGTTCTATCCGTACTACCAGAAATTATAATATTTCCAGACATTTGCGAAGACCAAACTCCACCAGTATGTCCTACTAGAGTTCGCAAGCACTATAATATTAATTTTGAGTGTCATTTATTGAAGGTTGTAATTGTTGTTCATCAAAGTACTTACTCTGCCTGTCACCGCTGACCAAACTTTAAGCGTATTATCATCAGATCCAGAAACAATTCGATTGCCAGAGAATTGCAAACATGTTATGACATGGTCATCATGTCCCTTAAGTACCTTGGGCTCGCGTATTGCACGTGATCGCCAATTCATTTCTATTATATGCTGGCGCATGTAAGCAGCCTTCCATGGTGATGCAATATGAGGCATATTTCCTGCACGACCCCGTTTTGGCCTATCACTACGCAGCTCAGTTAATATTTGAGATTTACGGCATTTTTCCTTCCAAAGCAAATTGTCATCGCAGAGAAATCTGTATATAACATGAAGTTAAAGAATAAATGATATCTTAACAAAACAATTTTTAATTCTTACCTCCAACTTCGACATGTTTGTGCGGCCCGAAGCAGATCCATTGGGTCTAAATACGCAAGAACTTGTAGTGCTAGTTCACGTGGAAGCAATGAAATGAAATCTCTCTGGAACTGTGGCTCAATCACCTTCATCATATGACGCACCTGCGTAGGCTCACAATGTTCAATAAGTCTATCTACTGCAAGCAGACGTTCTGCATGAGACCAACGCTGAAACTGGGCTAACCAGTCCTGCAGCTCCGGTGGAGGATTATCGCGAGTAGGTATGATTGAACGTGGCGTACGTCGACTAATAGGTGAACCTGTTGTCAAAACCAAGGAGCTCGATGGTGTTGAGGAGCCAATACTTGCTAATATCAATGCATTGGAGCTCTGCGACGACCGGGGCGTAGATGAATAGTCGTATGCAATACGCTTACGACTATTAACATCCCCTCCACTGTTCCCAATGGCGGCATTGTAATCGCCATCTAGTACTCGACTATCGTTGTATTTACGTTTTCGTTGGTGTTGATTGGACAATAATGATGTGCAGTCAGGAGATGAAACAATATGCGAATGAGAAGTTCCATCCTCGGATATTGAAACCATTTGAATGAAGTTGGACAGATCAGAGTCTTTAACGCCAGCTAAAAATTCCAGATCTTCAGTCTCGTTTAAGCTAGAGCTGCTGCCACCGTGACTACTGCCGGTAGCGCTGTGATGGCAGGTACAGATTTCCTCAAAGTCTGAATTCTCCTCACAATCGGCCCATGGATCGTCATTAAACTCCTCCCTATCCTTGGTAATCGCTGCTGCAGCTACTTCGGCAACGACTTCTTTAAAAGCAGCATAAACCTCTTCCGAAGTGCTATTATTGTTAAGATGCGACGTTAGCTCTTTGCGACGTAGTCTATTTGCAGCAAGATTAACACCACTCAGCACTGAGGTGGAAGTCGAACAGGAAGCAGCGCGTGAGAGATATTTTTCATTTGTTTGAGCGCTAGCGTGTACTTGGCGCATATTTTTTAATACGGGAGCATACTGACAACGTGCTGAAGATGTGGATGGTTGGGCATCATCGTCAATAACTTCGTCAACAATATTCAAAGTGTCCACAGCTTCCGCTTTAATTGCATTAGTGCGACTGTAACCTGACTCTGAAGGCTCGCCTGCTTCTTGTTGTTTCAATGTTTGACAGGTCTTAACTGAATCATTGGTAGTATTGGTTGTTGTTGTGGGATTGTTCAATTTGACATTTGTAAAGCAACGTTCCGAAGTCAGACTGTCATTGGAATTCGAATTTGAATACAAGTCTGCTGTGGCTTGTGCTGATCTAGACACATTAGAGGATGCAGGTGCTTCCACAATAACCGAAGAGAGTGCTTGATTGAATTGCAATTTGGATGCATTGCTGGTGACTAAAACTATTTTCTGTTTCATATGAGGAAGCTTTTGTTGCGGATGACTTAGAGTAGAACAAAGGTTTATTTTGGCAGTTGATTTGGTCAATCTACTATTATAGGCACGGCTACTTGTTGGAGTTGTCGCTAAATCTTTGTAAGCACACTAAAAATATAATAAAAAAAAAGCAAAACATTATTTATGTAAAGTCGGCAGTTGTCCGAAGTTGATCAAAAAGCCTATTGATAGGTCGTTGCTTAGATAAAAGCTAATTGTTTTGCTTGAAGCCTCGGTCTTCTCTAAAGGCATGCAAATTAACATTTAAGCATTTTTAAGAATTAAAAAAAACTCAGATTATTATATATAAAAATCAGATTATTTGATAATGACTTGCTGCTTTTAACATGTATACTAGCATCGCATTACGGAATAAGACCCAATATTAATCTAATTAATTCTTCTTAATTAGATTAAGGGGCCCCGTGATTTTCTAGAATTTTATGTTTACTGTTAAAATTCATCCAACTGGCGGAAGCCCTCAAAACAATAAAAGCTGACATCACTGCCATTCAGGAAATGCGATGGAAAGGGCAAGGCTGCTCTAAACAAGCACACTGTGATATCTACTACAGCTGCCATGCGGAGAGGCGCGAATTTGGATGTGGATTCATCGTTAGCCGGAAACTACGCCACCTTGTTTCCCGGTTCACACCTGTGAACGAAAGATTGGCCACGATCCGCATCAAGAATCTTCTTCATTCGCCTTATTTGCGCGCACGCCCCGACGGAGGAAAAGGAAGAAGCCGTCAAGGACGCTTTCTACGCTAGTCTTGAGGACGTATACGAAAACCTTCCGGTCCATGACGTGAAAATAGTCCTCGGCGATTTTAATGCGAAAGTCGAAAGGGAAGGCATCTTTGGCCCCACTGTCGGTCAGTTCAGTCTTCATGAGACCTCCACGAACAATGGTCTAAGACTGATCGACTTCACCGCGACGCGAAACATGGTAGTTAGTAGCACCAGATTTAAGCACCTCGACATCCACAAGGCCACCTGGCTGTCCCCGGATCAAAAAACGCAAAACCAAATTGATCATGTTGTAATCGACGGGAGGCATGCCTCTAGTGTTCTAGATATGCGTACATTTCGGGGGGTCAACATTGACTCCGATCATTATCTTGTTGCAGCCAAGATCCGCATGCGATTATGCAATGCGAAGAACATACGCACAGGAATGCAACGAAAGCTAGATGTCGCTAAGCTGCAATTACAACGGACTGCCGAAGCCTACTCCGCTCAACTCTCGGTTAAGCTCAACCAACCAACCTCTGGACTCGACGACGCCGGCGGACTTTGGGCGCATATATCCCACTCCATGCGCGCTGCCGCTGAAGAAGTCATTGGTTTCCGACGCCCACAACCTCGGAACCAATAGTACGATCAGGAGTGTCGCATCGCGACAGCAGTAAAAAACGCCGCATATAGAAAAACGCTGCAGTCAGCTGCAACGCGAGCCGTGAGAGAAAACTACCGAGAAAAGAGGAGGAAAAGAGGAGGAAAAGAGGCGCCTTTTCAGACGCAAGAAAAGAGAGCAGGAAAAGCGTGAGCGTAAGGAACTAGAGGTATACCAGGGCAAGAAGGATGCACGAAAATTCTATCAACAGGTTAAGCGTCTAAACCAAGGTTTCAAGCCCGGAGCATCCACTTCTAGAGACGAAACTGGAGATCTGAATACGGATACAGTGTGTGCTGAGATTGTGGAGATGGCACTTCTACAATTTACTTACTGGCGACGATTCCACCAATGCCGCTCATGGAGAGCGTAGTTCAGAGCCACCAATCAACGATGACGGAGTGGAAGTACCACCACCTAGCCATGGAGAGGTTCGAGTTGCTATCCAACGACTCAAAAACAATAAAGCAGCGGGTGCTGACGGCCTGACAGCTGAATTGTTTAAAACCGGCGGCGATGAATTGATAAGGCGCATGCATCAGCTCATCAGCAAAACATGGCTAGCAGAATGCATGACCGACGATTGGAACCTCAGCGTACTGTGCCCTATACTTAAGAAAGGAGACCCAACAATCTGCGCATGTTATAGAGGTATCAGTCTTATTTCCATCGCATAAGGTTCTCTCAAGCGTACTGTATGAAAGATTAAAGCCGATTACAAAAACACTGATTGGACCTTATCAGTGTGGCCTTCGACCTGGTAAGTCCACTATAGACCAGATTTTCACGCTACGTCAAATCCTGGAGAAAACCCACGAAAATCAAATTGACACACACCATCTCTTTGTCGATTTTAAAGCTGCGTTCGATAGCCCGAGAAGGGATTGCCTATACGCAACAATGTCTGAGTTCGGTTGATTAATGCAGTTGATTAGACTTTGCAGAATGACGTTTAGCAACACACTCAGCTCCGTCAAGGTAGGAAATGACCTCTCCGAAACCTTCAATACCGATAGAGGTTTCAGGCAAGACGATCCACTTTCATGCGATCTCTTCAACATCATCATGGAGGGGATCGTACGAAAAGCCGGTGTACATCGTAATGGCACTATTTTCTATAAAGGTGCCCAGCTCCTTGCGTACGCTGATGATATTGATATTGTCGGCAGAACCAAGAGAGATGTTACCGCTGCTTTCGCCGCTATCGAAAAGGAATCAGCCAAAGTGGGTTTGATGATAAATGAGGGTAAAACAAAGTATATGCTGTCTACAAACAAGGGAGCGCGGCGTTTACACTCCTACGTTTCATCCATCAGCTATAACTTTGAAGTAGTCAAGGAGTTCGTAAACCTTGGCACCGCCATTAATACCATACCAACAACGAAATCAGCCTGGAGATAAAGCGAAGAACAATAATTGCTAATAGGTGCTACTACGGGCTCAGTAAGCAACTAAGTTCCAGAGCTCTCTCTTCGATCGACAAAACTATCACTCTACAAGACGCTCGTTCTACCTGTGCTGCTTTATGGCGCTGAGGCATGGGTAGTTTCGCAAACTGACGCAGCCGCTCTGTGGGTGTTCGAGAGAAAAGTTCTTCGCAAAATCTTCGGTCCTGTTCGAGTCGGCGATGACTATCGCATCCGAATGAACCACGAGCTGTATGAGCTCTACGAAGTCATTGACGTAGTTCGGCGTATAACTGTGCAGAGACTACGCTGGCTGGGTCATGTCCATCGTATGGAGGCGAGGGTCGCTGTCAATGAAGACGAGGGAGACCATGCCTCCGATGGATGGACCAGGCTGAGGAAGCCCTAACCGCACTTGGTGTATCCGAATGGAGAAGGCGCCTGGCGAGAGCTGATGAGGTCGGCCGAAATCCGGACACGGGTTGTTACGCCCACCGTAAGTAAGCAAGTAAGTAAGTAAGACTCAGAAAGTCCCGATGTGACAGACAACTAAGAAATATCTCCTGGACAGAAGAAGAAGTTTGCAGTTATGGTGCCATTTTGAGAACATTAAGGGTTGAATTCGATCGCGTTAGCACATATTTTTAAAATTATAAAAACAGGTTATTGGGGTTTTAGGGTCATTCCGGAAACCCCTTGAAACTTTGATTAAAAAAAAAAGATTTCGAAAAAATCACGATTTTAACTGATTCTTCCGCAATTAACAATCTTTGAGAAAAATTTTATGAACACCATCAGAAAGGGCACATGTTAAACTATAAAAATATGTCCCACTGAAATTTGTCAAACGCAAATTCTATTAGTTATGAGCTGCTAAAGAACGGTGTACCGAGTGACATTCTCGTCCGAAACGGGTTTAACATGACAAGCCGTTTTGCATTTATACAAAACTTAGAAAAAATCTTGATATTTGTATGTCCCTTGAACTCAGTCCTTACCTTGCTATCAGAGGAAACTGCACGTCCGCTACTGCTGCTTGGACAATCATCCTTATCCTGAAATATACTTTGCTTTTGTGGCTGTTTTGTGCAGGTTTGAATTAATTTTAAATTAAGCTTATTTTTATTGATCAGTGAACTTGACTTTAGTATAATGCCACCCGTTATTCGTTTTTCACTTTCAAAATCACGTTTTTCAATTAAATCTATAGTCTGAATGTCTTCCATTTCCTGTGGATAGATTGTATACGAACTTGAGGGTGCATCGTCCATAACGAATGCATGATTTTCATTTGCGGTATTGTTTATATTCATTTTTTTTAGACGAATCGACATTTTATCATGCTGCAAATCAGTCTCTAATATATCCTCTTCTTTAGCAGGCAAAGAATTTTGAACTTTATTTGTCATTCCGTCATTTTGATCTTTTAATGCATTATTTACAGCATTTTCAACATCATCAGAGACGCCAAGCCCATTCTCTACAAGTAAAAATTCATCGCTCAAACGCTTTGGTTTAGTAGTACTCTCTATGTAGTCGTTGCTATTGTTGATAACTATTTGGGGATGATGATGAATATGATGCTGCTGCTCATCCACTACAGGAGTTTCCAAATAGATTGTTGTCCCGCCAGAAGATACTATTACTCCATGTATTTGGTTTTGAAAAATGTCACTGTTTATTGTCTGAACAATATTATTGACAATCTTCTCATTGTTAATTATTTCCTTAGCATTCCCATTATCAGGCTCAACTGAGTTCACTTCAAATGACGTTCTGGAAATTCCTGCAGAGCTCTCTGATGAAGAACCATCTCTGCTATCATCCCGGAAATGATTAGACTTTATGCTAACAATAGCTGAATTAACTTCAGTAGCGGCAGCACAAGGATTAGAACTTTGGTCGAATATTTCTAATATTCCGGAGTTTCTTGTTTCATCGTTCAACACAGCATGCAACATCATCTGATGCTCTGATTCTTTATTGTTTGCAGAACTTTCTTCTATTGGCATTAAATGCTGCTGTGGATCGTACTTTTGCTCATTCGAATTAACCGCAGTTTCTGGTTCCGAACTGTTATTGGCTCTTGTAGATGCTACAGCTTTTTTTGATAAATTCATTACAATGTTGTTAATAGAATCGAAACATGTTTCATCCATACTATTAGCAATTAGCCGATTCCAAAGTAAATGACTTTTCTGAAAATATTAAATATTTGTATATTTTAGAAAATTTAACAATTTCGATTAAAAAATTTCACAGCAATAAATGCACATTCACTACTTATTAAAGTGTTCAACTTTAGATAAACACATGGTATAACGAATACCTAAGGATATAAGTTCAATGGTATAATGAAGGAGAAAAAGAAGAAGCATTCTTTCGCATACCTACACTAAAACAACAACTACACTAAACAAGGTGAACGATCATTGCTGTTTGTATTTGCAGGGATCAATCGAAGCGGAAAAAATCAAAATCATTGTCCTTATGCTGTCATTATTTTAAGCATCACTTCACTTTATGGCATAAAACGACTATAGAAAAAACTGCAGAAAAGGAATGGAGCAGAATCGTGTTGAGAGAAAAATTAAAAAAAAATCAAAGAAACATTGAAGAACATAATGAATATAATTCGTTCTCTTTCTTTGAACAGTAGGCACAAAACCAAGAGCCAAATTCAAAAGTGTTTGTGGGGATACCTTCTTAATTTGACTTGTTTTAAATATACAAGACTAGCAGGAATACCCGACGCACAGTGCTTTGTCCCATAGGCAAAATTAAAATAAAGTGCTTAGAATATTTAACTAATATACATTTTTGTAAAACTAACAAAGTACATTAAATAAATTCGTAAATAGAATTTATCATCTCGTCTTTTTGTTAACAGTAGAGGGCGCTAAATTCAGAAAACGTTTGAGGTAAAACTGTTGAACGGAAAAACGGTTTTTACTGTTACAAAAAAAAATTTTAAAATTTCATTTTTTATTGTATTGCTTTGAAACTTAACAGTTTTGTTTATAACTATAGGTACAAAAAAAACAAAAATAATTTTTTGTAAATATTTTATATGGAAAAGTTGTTTGTGCCATCGAAAATTTTGCGATTTTTTATTTGGAATTCCCAAAATGCAAAAGTTTGATAGAGTGAAAAATTTTTTTTTTAAGAATACGTAATTTTTTATTTGTGATTTTAGTACATTTTAAAGGGCTTAAATAGAATATGTAAACAAGTTTTAGATTTTTCACCCGGAAATGTAAAAATGATATAATTTTTTAAG
Organism: Coremacera marginata; assembly: GCA_914767935.1. Lineage (NCBI taxonomy): Eukaryota > Metazoa > Arthropoda > Insecta > Diptera > Sciomyzidae > Coremacera > Coremacera marginata. The sequence continues at coordinate 76,050,572 of OU612047.1, forward strand.
ACATATTTCCTAAGTTTCAGAAAAAGTTGCAAAGACCTAAGTTTAGGTCTTTATTTTTTTATTTAAAAAAAAATAAGTTTATACAATTTCTTTTTTTATTACTATAAAAAATTAATCAAATTTTGATGTAGTGCATAGTTTTTATTAAATAGTGACAAGAACTTACCAAAAATTGAAAGAATATTTTTTTTTTTTGGCGGAAACCCTTAAGTTTTGCAAACTTCGAAAAAATTAAAAAAATATATAAATAAAAAGTTGGCGAGTTTTTATTTTTAATTTATATACTTTCTTAACAAATTTAATCACTAGTAAAAAAAAATTTAAGATTCTTAACCGGAAATTTGAAATTTTGTATTTTTTTAAAACATCTATATTTTTTAGTTTTACAAAGACCAAAAATATGATTATATAATTTTTTCCAAGTAAAGGGCTCCAGCGACGTTCAATGTTCAATTCAATTTTTGCAAGCTGTGCAATTTTATTGACTTAAGAAATGAAAAATTAAAATTCTTACCCCCTATTGCAACGACTGAAATTTCAGCAGAGGTTGACTTAAAATGTATAATGTGTAAAACGGCGGAAAGTGTGATTAAAATTTGTAATACGGAACAAAAATCTACAAAGCTGTCCCTAATTTGCAAGTCGGGCATGGATGGTAGCTCTGGCCATAGTCGATATAAGCAAAAATTTGAAAACGAAAATACTTCCGACGAGTTCATTTTTTTTATAGCCTTTGTCCCTCTGAGGTATGTAAATTATTATACACAGATGTACATTTATACGTGCATTCCACAATTTAAAATTCCTTTTATATTTAAAATATCTATTTTTTTCAGAATGGTAAATTTAGACTCAAAGGAAGTATTATGGGTAAATAAAACGCCATCTTCCACAATGTATTGTAGACCCCTTAAATTTGTATTAACAAAAGATAATCCAGTTTTAGTTAAGCAAATGCACAACGATTTTATTGAAAAATTTGGAATGTTCTGTAATTGATACAAATGGTTCAACTGTTGAGGTATCTTACGATATGCACTGCACAATGATAAGATGGTTCAGTTGCAAATGTTTTGAGTGACACAAACTCAGCAAGTAGGTGCTTTATATGTAATGCAAGCCCTACAGATATGAACAATATAAACATTATTAAGGACCCTTGTATTAATAATTATAAATATGGACTTTCTACACTCCACTGCTGGATACGCTTTTTTGAATGCATATTGCACATTGCTTACTGTCTTCCTTTGAAAGTTTGGAAAGTCAATAAGGAAAATATCTGTTTTTCACAAAACAAAAAAAGAATTCAAAATGAATTCAAAACACGGACGGGATTAATAATAGGCCAAGTAAAAACGGGATTTGGAACTACTAACGACGGAAACACGGCTCGACAATTTTTTGAAAATAGTGAAATTTCTGTTGAAATTAAGGGGATTGATAGAAGTCTTATTGATAATTTTGGCATAATATTAAGAGTTTTATCTTGCGGAATCCCGGTTAATGTGACAACGTTTAACGAGCTGCTAAATATTACTAGAAACTCATATTTAATACAGTATGGCTGGTATTACATGCCAAGTACTGTTCATAAGGTTTTAGTGCATGGGTGCGATGTTCTGGAATACTTCAACTTGCCAATAGGTAATAAAATATTAAAGAAACGTTTTACACATTTTTTAAAACTATTTTTATTCTAGGGTGTTTGTCCGAAGAAGCCTTAGAAGCCAGTCATAAAAATATAAGGAATGTGCGATTATCCCATACAAGAAAAACGACGAGAGAAAATACAAATAGAGATTTAATGGCTTATTTGTTATTAATGTCGGATCCGGAACTATCGTCACTTAGGTCTACAAAACACATAAAAAAAATGATGAATTCAAAGAAATTGAGAAATACATTTTGAAAAAAAACATCATAAATTACAATTAAAATTAATTATCTTGTTTGTTGAGCAAATTTAGAAACAAATTTATTTATGACCCCTTTTAAAGAGAATATTAAATTATTTGCATTTTGATCACAAATGTAGCTAAAATTTAGTTTTTGAGAAAAAGGATATATGGGAGATGGTCATGTCCTTGTATCGAATGAAGCGAAATTTCCCAGAGAGCCCAAAAATATAGTTTTATAAGTTGTTATAAGTTTTCAGTGCATTCTGATCACTAATGTAGTTACAATTTAGTTTTTGAGAAAAATTATATATGGGAGGTAGTCATGTCCTTGCACTGAATGAAACAAAATTTACCACTAAGCTAAAAGACATATTTTAACAGATAGTTAGCAACTTTCGATTTATTCTATATACAATTATAGCTAAAATTAAACTTTTAAATTTAAAGATGTATGGGAGGTAGTCATGTCCTTGCACCGATTTTTCCGAAACTTCGAATTTTTCTTAATTAACATATTTTGAATAACGATAACTTCTCTAATTTTGCCGATTCACTATATGGGGACAAAGCACTGTGCGACGTTGCCCCGAGGGTGGTGTAGCATTCATGATGTAATACAACCCATAATGCACAGCTATCGGTGAGTTCAATCTCTTATATTTGTTATTATTTATATTTGTAAAATTTCTAATTTAGGGCAAACACGCCAGTCCTTATAAAAAAGTGGCTCTTAATCCAGTTAAAATTATTAAACAAATCTTTTTTGTCACAAAGTTCCTGAACCAAATTGCGTAGTTTGGAAAAGGTTTTAGTTGTTTAAATCTCTTTATTGTTGCAGATATTTTTTTACGTGAATTCTGCGCAAAGGTTTGTCCTTGGCCAGAAAAGTTTAAAAAACTATTTTTCCACCTTAATCTTTTAAGCTGTTATATTCGAATTTTGGAGTTTAAAACTGATATATAGTTTCCCCCCTTGTCACACCCCTTGAATATTGTTACCCACTTTTTGCATGGTGCTTGATACAGACCTTACCCATCCCTATGCCAAATATCAATATAATGGTGTAGATATTTACTGAAATATAATATTAAATTGCCACGCCCCTTGTCAAATTCCGACCAATACTCTAGACAACAGGCTGCTCATTACATCAAGAATATATGTGCAATATTTAACTGAAGTCGAACAAATGGCGTACAAAGAGTTCGAGTTTTTTTTTTTAATTTTTGTACTACAGCGCTTTGTGGGGCTCTATTCCGTAACTATGTACAAAATTTGTGTACACAAAATTAAAAATTCCATATTCACTCCAAGTAAACACTTTTTAATTTCAAATGATTCTGTAAACTGAAATGTACACACTGACATACGAATAAAAAATAAAATTGCTGAATAAAAATTTGTGGCTCTCAATTTTAAAATAGCGATGAACCAATTTGAATTTTTGAAAATATAATTCAATCGCATATATAAATAAGCATCACTATAGAAAAATATTATTTGTTTGAACCATGGTTGAATTATAAGATTGTCGCAAGGGAGAGAGCAAGTGCCCATAATTGTCAAATCGAAGTTGACAGCCCATAGAAAATCTGCAAGCGCTCTCTTTTTTCACCCGTTCTTTAGTATTCATTCGCAAAATTGGCTGATTTTGACAATTATGGGTACTGGGAAGAGAGTGCAATCAGCCCTGCGACAACCTTATAATTCAAATATGGTTTAAACAAAATAATTTATTCCCTGACTGACAACATTTTTAAAAATAAATCTCAAATTACGCCGGGTATTGGTTATAAACACAATTAGGGCTACAGGCGTGTAGCCTGTCAATATAGAACAATGTATTTCTTATGTGGTGAACACAATCCACATCACACGCCGAGCTTGTCGTGCGGCTGCAGAAGACGCAACGGTGATGGCGGTGATGGCAACGGGCACAGCAGGCCTTGGGGCGTAATGCGGAGCTCTTTTAGGCGCTAGAAGGCCCTTCGCATCAGTGCCCCCAGGCGGCGGTGTCTGGCAGTGATCTAAACCTGTGTTTAGGTTTTTGTTGTAGAATCAGAAGAAGAGGTGAAGATCTTACTGATTTTGCTGGGAAACACCACTGCTGATAGATTGCCATGTTTTGCGTAAGATGAATTAATCTATTTAATATAATAAATAAATAAATATTTTTTGTCACAAAGTTCCTGAACCAAATTGCGTATTTTGGAAAAGGTTTTAGTTGTTTAAATCTCTTTATTGTTGCAGATATTTTTTTATTTGAATTATGCATTGGTCCCGCATTCAGCGCTCATTTGAGCAGTTTCCTTAGTCCCGTAGATCCATTGATTTTTGTGGTTCATTTGAGTCCATACGAAATCATCATGTAAATTGGTGAGTTTACAATCTGCCGATGTTCTATTGTTTAACAAATTGAATTCGCAGGAGAAGGCCTTTGATCCCTTGATAAACATGGATTGTTTATTTGAACAAAGATAGGTTGATGCAGTAATTACGAGGCATGCTTTGATTTCAGTGAGACTCATCGGGTAGTAATGGTCCCTGTGAAGATTTGTGGCCATAAGTTCGGTATCTTCCTTAATTGCTATCAGAGTATTGTTGATTGTGGTAGGAATTGGTATCACTCGAAAAATGTTGAAACGTTCATGATCCATAAAGTGGGAATTTTATCACAAATATAACATTATTATTTGCTATTCCTCCTTCTGATGTCATTAATTTGTATAAATGTAATAGGTCATCTTTTTCGATTGGCAACTGTTTTGATGGTGGCAAGTTGTTTTTTATGTTGATTATCTCATCGCTTAGTTGTTGAGGGGTTGTTGATGTGTAGCGGTGAGGACATTTAGAATGACAGTTTGGATATGTTGTAAGTTTGTAGCTATGAGAGACAACTATAGTCCTAATGATATAAGAACTTTGTATCTTCGTTCTGTCTGTTTCCTTGTTGATTGCATTTTCAAGTGTAGCTAGTTCTTCCTGTATCATATTTACTCTTGTGTTTGTGCTGACTTCGATTTGCTTTATTATATTAATTGTCGAATCAATAATGGATGTGTGCTTCTTAAAAATGTTGACCAGATGCGCTTCGTTATTCTGTATTTGGCTGATTGTTTTTGACATTTCCTTGGCGTAATCAGAATCAAGAACACCAAACAGTGTATTGGCTATGTTTCCGACAATGTCTAAAGCTGATCTAGTCTTGCGTCGCCTTGTTAACAATTCGTTGTCCAATTGTAATTACGTTCTTGTGTGTAGGAAATGTTTGGCAAGTGCTGTGCAGCCTGAACCTTGGCGTGATTGGTTGCATAGCTGTTGATAGGCTAATGTTCCATTAGTGAAGGCTTCGAGTTCGACCCAGAACTCAGTAAGGTCATAGTATGCAACAATTGTTCATTCGGCAGTCGCCAAATGTGCTGTACCAAAATCTTCAAAATAAATTCCAGGACCATTTTAAAATTTTTTAATGTCGACATTTTGAAATTTTTTAATGTGCTAGTATCATTGGTAGCAGAAGTGTACCTCTTCTATTCGGCTAAGAGGCCACTGCATGACAGGAACATTGTCTTCCTTGATAATAACCAATTCAGGCTCTCGAATATTTTCTGAATGATTCTTCCATTTTCGTTTTTTTTTTTAATTGGTTGAGGTATTCGAGATTTCATCTTCTCCAGAATTCATGTTTAACCTGCGATACTAGATTCCATCTTGTTGCCAATGACATTTTGGACTGTGGTGATATTCTATCGACTTGTGCAGTTAGTGGTTCACCAATCAAGAAATGTCCTGGTGTCAGAGCAGTCCTTACAGTCTTCGTATGTAAGGGATGTGGTTGACACACTTCGCAGTAATAAATGTTTTGCTGATTTAACGGCCGCTTCCCATAGTCCGCCAAAGTGTGGGGCCCGAGGTGGGATGAACTTGAAGTCAATTCCACGGTCGCTGCATGTTTTGATGTTTTTCTTCTGGGAAATATTTACAAATATGGCGTCGTTTAGTTCCTGCAATTCATTTTTGCCTCCGACAAAGTTGGTGGCATTATCGCAGTATAATGTATCGCAGCGCCCACGTCGAGATGTAGAACGCTTTAGTGGTCCTATAAAGGCTTCGGTTGTCAAATCATTGACTAACTCTACATGCACAGCCTTTGTAGCGAAACAGCAGAATATGGCAATATATGCTTTATGCGGTTTCTTATCATGAATTTTGTAATGTATCCAGAAAGGTCCACAAAAGTCTACTCCAGGTTTAAGAAATGGTCGTGCTTGAGTTATTCTGGATGCTGAAAGATTGCCCATAATTTGTTGAAAAAGTCTTGGCTTTGCTCTGGAACAGCGAACTCAGCCTTGTACGATGTTCCTTGCTACTAATTTTCCTTTGATTATCCAAAATCGCTGCCTAGATAATGCTTGCGTCTGTGGACCACAGTGCATATTATCGTTATGTAACATAACCAAAATTAGTTTTGTTATAGGATCGTTATATGGCAGCAGCATTTGATGCTTAGCATCGAATGGTAATGTCGATGCCACTAAACGTCCACCAACTCGCAAAATGTTCATTTCGTCTAAAAACGGTGACAAACTATTAAACTGACTTTTGAACTCCGCGTATTTTTTCAAATGTATTATTTCATCCTTGAAATCAGTTAACAATGATAGTTAATGCATGATCAAGCTCGGTGGAAGTAAGTACCGTTTGGGTTTGTCTTAACTCCCTTTTGCATCTTGTATGATTTATGAACCGTAGAACGCATCCCATAATTCTTTGAAGTGTGCGGAATGAATTTCTATGGTTAATTTTGTGCGCAAAATCTCCATTTGGTAGCCCGACGTTTTTGGTTAATGTGAACACCATGTTTTTGCTAGTTACTGGTGAAGGTTTCCGTTTCTGTCCCATTTTGGTTGAAATTTTTAATTGTAGCAACTCTATTTGCCACAAATGTTTGGAATGATGATGACAGCCATTCATGAGAAAACAATCTCTGAGTCTGTCCAGAGAAGTGCTTGATGTTCCTTGAGGTTAAGGTCATTCCTTACTCGGTTGACCAGTTGAGCTGTTAGCACTGCTGCACATAGTTCGAGTCTAGGCAGTGTTTGTATTTTAAGTGGCGCTACACGTGATTTAGAACACAAAAGATTCACTTTTATTCTGCCAGCCGTAGATTCTGAACAAATATATGCTGCAGCTCCAAATGCCTTCTCTGATGCATCTGTAAATGCGTGAATTTGGATTGTCTTTGTCTCCTTTAAAAATGTGACGTGAAAATTTCAACTCGTCCAAATCACTTAGGCCACTGCGGAACTTTATCCATTTTGTATGTAATTCAACTGGTAAGGCATCATCCCAATTAATTTTTAATTGCCAAAGTTCCTGAACAAACATCTTTGCAGTTACTATCACTGGATCAACGATTCCCAATGGATCAAACAGCCTAGCTAAATCAGATGTGATCGTTTTGTGACTACCTTTACTGGATCAAGTTTTACTTTAAAACAAAATTGATCAGTTTTTGGTAGCCATAGTAATCCTAGTGTCTTGATTGAATCGTTGTTAGTATTGTTGACATCTAATTTTACTTCCTGGTCATCTTGAGGAATGTTCTGAAGGAGCTTTGGATGATTTGCACACCATTTGCGTAAATTGAAGCCATGCTTTTTCAAGATGTGTCTGATCCACTAAGCCCATCATCAACGTAGAAATTGTTCTGCAAAATCTGAGATCCTAATGGAAAACTATGAACATATTCGTTTGCTATGCGTTGCAAGCATTTTGTGGTAAGATATGGTGCTGCTCGAGTTCCATACGTAACCGTGTTGAGTTGGTAATAGCTTACAAGTGCCGGTGGATGAGCTCTCCACATAATGATTTGGTATTGCTGATCTTCTAGATGTATTAAAATTTGTCTATACATTTTTTCAATGTCCGTAGTAAATACAAAGCGTGGCCAACGAAAGCGAAGAGTATGGATAATAATTCACTTTGGACTGTTGGACCTGTGTACATTAAATCATTTAAGGACTAGCCAGACGTAGTTTTGGCTGATGTGTCAAATACCACTCGTAGTTTGGTTGTTGTGCTGTCTGGCTTTAGTACACAATGATGAAATAATTAGGCGCCAGTACAGAATAAAGATTAACTTCCTTCATATGCCCTAATCGCTTGTACTCTTCCATGAATTGGACATACTGATAAGAAGTAGACGTTCTAGACTTAAAAATCTATTATAAGCCATTTCTTTCGATTCTCCCAAGGCTGATGTAGTTTGAAGAAACGGCAGTCTAACGACAAAACTATTTTCTTCATTGATGCGAACATTTTGAGTGAAATGTGCCTCGCATCCCTGCTCCGCCGGAGATAAGCCTTTTTCATTTGATTCTACTTCATCCACAGCTGTTTCATCCAGTGATAAATTTATATCACTGGTGTCTTAACCACCAACAGCACAAGTCAGTGAGTCTGATGATTCAGGGTTGTTACCAACCTTTCATCTAACGATCCAACCAAGAACTGTATTTTGTAGGACTGGAAGGTCAGGTGACAGCTTGATTTGTCCTGAGGCCATGAGATTAAAGTAGAACCCGGCACCAAGCAGGATATCAATTTTTCCTGGTTGATGAAATTCTGGATCCGCCAGTTGAATGTTGGTAGGAATCGGCCACTTAGAAACATCAAGATTGTGGTTTGGTTGAACAGGAATGATGTTTGAAAGTACGAATGCCTCCAAATGAGTTGAAAAATTGTTGTCCAAAAATTGCAACATGACATTGACCCGTTGAGTGGCTCTGCTTTTGGCTTTTCCGATGCCCTCAATGCAGAGTGAAGCGTGGCTTGGGATGATGGACAACCTTCTGATGAGTCGCTCAGAGATAATGTTTATTTGTGAACCAGAGTCTAATATTGCTCTTAATTCACCTGATCATCCATTAGCCGCAGTTACATAAGACATTACCTTTACGTGCTGGCATTGTGTTGGCTGATGTGACAACTATTTTTGAATCAGTTGCCTTTGTCGCATTAGGAACATCTGTTCTTCCTTCAAGTTGCACCAATGAATTGTGTCTCTTGTCACACTTAGTGCAGGTCCGTGATGGGCAGTTTTTTGCTGTATGATTTTGCTTGAAGCAAACAAAGTTTATTTTTTTGCACCCAATTCAGTCTCTGGTGTAGATAATTGCAGGAATTTTTTGCAGAAATACAATGGATAAAAGCATTTATATTCCTTTATGTTGTTGCAACTGTAGTGAATGATCTAGTCGTTGCCTGTATACATGACGATTTATCCTTGAAACCGATCGACTCCATTGATTGGAGTTGTAGTTCCAAAAATGACAAAAATTCATTGATTTGCAATAGCTCTCTTGGTCTTGCTATTGATTGCTCAAATCTAATGTGCATCGCTCTATCTAATTTTTTAGTCAGTATGTGCAATATGCGTGGGTCCCAGGAAGTTGTTTCCACTCCGAGATTGTTTTAACCTAACAAACATTCTCTTGTTGTGTCATGTAGATTTTTTACCGACACAGCTGTTGATGTACCGAAAGGTTGCTCTAATAATTTCTGGACCAAGGCTCCAACCTGGATTCGTTTGTTGTTATATCGATCTTGCAACAGCGTCCAAGATCGCATTGAAGTTTTCTTCAGTCAGTGACAAATGACTGATGAGTTTTGCGGCTTCTCCCGAAACATTTGATTTTAGATACATTTTTTGGACTAGTGGTAATGGTTGTTTGTCTATCATTTGATAAAATAGGTTGTAGAATTCTTGCCACTTTAGGTAATCGCCGTTGAAATTCGGAATTGTCACCTTTGGCAATGGTAGTGTAGTCTGAGCAGGATGATCTCTTCCTGACGTTGATAATGGTGTGTTACTCGATTGAAGCTGATCTTCCTTAATGAAAAGTTTGACCAGTTGTTGCCTCACCAAATCTCCTAATTCGTTGAATTCAGTTTGGTCGAAACCTACTGATGCTTGGCCCTCCAGTTTTCCAATGCTTCATCCTGAAGGCCTTCAAGTTGATTCCATAATTGATTTATGGTGCTGATATTGACCTTGTAGAATTGAGATGTCTCCTCTTCTTGTGCGGCTGCTAGTGGATTGAGCAATCGCCGTAAAGCTGTCATGCGTGCTGCACTCTTTCGAATCAGGCCTTGATGTTGACTGGTTGTCGTTGGCCATGTGTCGATCGCATCATCGATCGATCGCATCGTCGATCTGATTTTGTACTAGCCCCATGCTTGGGTCCAGGTTTGTTAGCACCAGCATTTAGTTCTGATACCTCTTGTGATTCAAATCGTATAATTTCTGTTTGAATAGCTCAATGTGGTATGTAGCTATTTTACGTATTTTATCATACTGATCTGTGAAATATTCGTGGTTCATTGGCTGGTCGATCTTGCATCTCAGCTCGCTGTCTCGATTTTCATATTCATCCCAAACCAAGTTGAGCTGACGCAAACGCTCTTTGTAATATGCGGCGTTCAACTTTCTTCCAACCGAATCCTTTTTGAAATATGTGACTATCCGCTGTATTTCCTCGCCAGTCTTGACTTGTATTTCCAATAACGCGCTTAATATTGTCATTGTTTGCTGTAGAGTGCCTCTTGTGGCGCCTTAGTCGTACTTTTGATTTCGGGGATCGATGTGGCGTGTCCTTGTGGCACCCTTGATTGCGGCGATCGCTGTGGCGTGTCCTTGTGGCACCCTTGATTGCGGCGGTCGCTGTGGCGTCCTTGTGGCACCCTTGTGGTCACAAATTGTTGTGTATCAGGGTTGTGTACGTCGGGGGTCACCAAAAATGTTTTGTTCCAGCGGCGCAAACACAAGCACTTGAACTTGGATTGCTCTGGATTAAACACTTAACAAACACAGGCACTTGAACCTGGATTGCTTACGTAAAGTTAAATAAAAGCACTATAATGATTAGTGTAAAATAAATAAATATTAAAATATCCTTAATATAAAGGATATTGCTTAGTTAAACAAATTAAATATTGCCTAATTAGCATTAACTTCAACAACTGACAAAACCTAAATTCATGATAAATATTGCTTATTTAGCATTGATAATGTAAACAATTAAAAACATAAAAAGTGCAAGGAATTCACAATATAAAAAGAAACAACAAACTTAATAATCCTGCATCTGACACAGAAAGTTTTTTCAATTGAATTAATTTTTCTGTTCGGCCGTCACCTCTCTGCAGACAATGGCAAACCTCAGAGAGTAAAAACTGCCATGACAAGCTTCTTGAGAACATAAGCCGTTCGGAGTCGGCGTAAAACATGTAGGTCCAGTTCTCCATCATTTGTGTTCAAACATTTCACATCACACACAACACAATTGATCATAAGAAGCTCGGTCAAAGTCCTTTCAAGGGCTGAAATGGCCATTTCGTTTTCGTTGAAACTTAATAATAAGCAAAAGTAGGTCAGCAAGCGTGCGTTTCCCTGTGCTGTAGCTGTAATTTCTTTTGCCTATGTTGTTATTGTACCATAAGCAAAATATAGAGCAGCAAGCGTACATTGCCCTGTGTTGTGGCTGGACAATTTGGTTTGCCTATGTTGTTGTTGTACGGTTATTGTAAAAACCCCTTCTTTTAACAATTCTAAAGAAGTGCTTCTAGTAGGCCTCTTTAGAGCAAGGAGAGCGGAAGGCATGCACAATTTTCCCATTTCATATAGAGAAGTAAATGGGCTTGGCTACGAGTTGGATAGGCCTCCGACATCCATTCCAACGCCTGCTAGTAGCGCTTCGAACACCTGCAAAGTGTGTCTCCTCCAAAGTGGGCGTCAAAAATGGCACGTCCATTTTTTGTAGAGTTGTCGACAGTAACCATATAAACTAAATTACCAAATTTTAGCCTTATACGATCAAACCCGATTGATGTATTCAATTTTAATTGATTTATGGGTGGTAAAAGAAGACATGGCAACATTTTGTATACAGTGACCACCACTTGAATTCGTAGCACCTACACACCAAGTTTCATTATGAAAAATTTAAGACTTCTACAACAGGAGTTATAATGATACACGCCCATTTTTACTGCTGTTGTCGACAGTGACCATACAAACTAAGCTACAAAATGTTAGCCTTATACAACCAAAACCGTGTGAAATATGGCAGTTTTATTTATTTCTGGGCTGTAAAAGGGGGGTGTGGCATTTTTTTATATTAACTGATATATTAACCTAAATGACAGATATTATAAATTTGGTGACTTTAGGTGTTACCGTTCCAAGATCTTAAGAGACACCTCACGATGTTATATAAATTAAAAGGACAGTAAAAGTAGGCGTGGCAACATATGACCACCACTTGGTCTAATAGCACATACACACCAAGTTTCATTGTAAAAACATGCAGAATTCAGGAATTATGATTTCTGAAAAGTGGGCGTAGATATAGTTCGACCACGCCAATTTTTATTTGATTTGCCAAGAGTAACCATACGAAATAAATTACAAAATTTGAGTCCAATACAGCCAAATTCATCTGAAATATACCATTTTTATTGATTTGTGGGCGGTAATAGGGGGGTAGGCAACGTTTCCTTTTTCATTATTCGAGATATTGGCTTTGACAACAAATGCTGTAAATTTGGTGCCCTTAGAAGTTACCGTTCCTGAGATAGGCGATAAAAAAGGCGTGGCAACATTTATATATACAGTGACCACCACTTGGTCTTATAGCACCTACACACCAAGTTTCATTAGCAACGCATGTACAACTCAGGGATTATAAACATTTTTGAAAAGTGGGCGTAGTTATAGTTCAATCACGCCCATTTTTAGTGCACTTGCCGAGAGTAACCATGCAAACTGAATTACAAAATTTTAATCCAATACATCTAAATTCGTCTGAAATAAAGCTTTTTATTGATTTGTGGGCGGTAATAGGGGGTGTGGCAACTTTTTTTATTGTTCGAGATATTGGCCTTGATAGCACATGTTGTAAATTTGGTGTCCTTTAGGTGTTACCGTTCCTGAAATCTTAACGGAAATCAACCCGCACGAAGGATTTTTTATACTGAGGTGTCAAAATTATTTACACATTGCTCATTATTTTTACGTGTTTTAAAGAAAGACCTCACATCCTTGTTGTTGGAAATAGTTTGCAAACAAAGTTTTTGTTGTTGCATTCTTTGCAGTATGAAAAAAACATAAAGCCAGTTTTAGCAATAAAAAATATTGGCAATGTGTAAATATTTTAGACTACCTCTGTATATAGGTAATATATTGGGTTGGCAACTAAGCAATTGCGGATTTCACTCATAGATGGCTTTAGTTGAATTTTTAGGTTTGCTGACGTAATCGAAATGTCAAACACATTTTGTTATTTGATAGTTGGTACTTCAACTGTCAATCAGAAAAAAAATTGTTTTGATCGGTTGTGTAGTTTTTGTTTGGCGTCTGTTGATAAATGGAAAATCAAAACGAACATTTTCGTCATATTTTGATTTTTATTTCCGGAAAGGAAAAAACGCATCGCAAGCTCACAAAAAGTTATGTGCTGTTTATGGTGACGAAGCTTTAAAAGAACGGCAGTGTCAAAATTGGTTTGCCAAAATTCCTTCTGGTGATTTTTCACTCAACGATGAAAAACGCTCTGGGCGTCCAGTTGAAGTTGATGACGAATCAAATCAAATCAAAGCAATAATCGATTCGGATCGTCACAGTTCAACACGTAAGATTGCAGAGAAGTTTCATATATCACATACATGCATTGAAAATCGCTTAAAACAAGTTTGCTATGTACGAAACCTCGATATATGGGTTCCTCATGAACTGAAAGAAAATCATTTAACAGAAACGTAATGAAAATTATCCATTTTCAAAACGATTGATAACTGATGATGAAAAATGGGTTGTTTACAACAATGTCAATCGAAAAAGATCGTGGAGCAAACCAGGTGAACCAGCTCAAACAACATCAAAAGCTGATATTCATCAAAAGAAAGTTATGTTATCAGTTTGGTGGGATTACAAAGGAATTGTCTACTTTGAACTTTTACCACCCAACCGAACGATCAATTCAGATGTCTACATTGAACAACTAACAAAATTGAACAATGCAGTTGAATTATTCCACCATGACAATGCAAGGCCACACACATCTTTGGTCACTCGACAAAAACTATTGGAGCTTGGTTGGGATGTTTTGCCACATCCACCATATAGTCCTGACCTTGCACCATCTGATTACTTTTTATTTCGATCTTTGCAAAACTCCTTGAATGGTAAAAATTTCAATAATAATGATGATGTCAAATCGTACCTGGTTCAGTTTTTTGCTGATAAAAACCAGAAGTTTTATGAACGTGGAATCATGATGCTGCCTAAAAGATGGCAATAGGTCATTGCTCAAAATGGGCAATACATTACAGAATAAAGTTATTTCGTTCCATGAAAAAATTTTCTTTTATTTTCTAAAAAAATCCGCAATTACTTATTTGGAAACCTGATAGATTACAGAAAGTTTTGGTAAGATTACTATAACTCATGAATAAATACACTTACAAAGACAGTATGTTCCTAAAAACCTTGGTTTTTATTTATTTATTTATTTGTTTGAGTCTTTGGAGAAATTCCTTTCAGACTAAGATATAATTAAAGTTAAAATAAAAATATGTTACATATATAATAGAACTAAACTAAAAACAAGCTATTTAACAATGATTTAAAACAACTTTTTGACATGGAGAAATCAAACAAAACTCGAAGCGATAACTCGTTATATAAAGATAGAGCCCTTTGCAATGGTTCATTACACGCATAATTAGACCTATGAAATTGAATATAAAATAATTTAAAACGCCGCAACTGTCTTGAAGGTATATTGAAATTTATTAATGATAAAAGATAAGCACAATCAATGCCTCCCGATATAATATCATAAATAACAATAAGAGACTGAATTTTCCTTCGAGTCTCTAATGTTTTTATTCCTAATAGCAAACATCTTACATTATATGAAGGTAAATCCTCACGATATAACGAACGAAGAGCAAACTTTGTAAATCGTTTTTGAATTATTTCCAATCGTATCGCATGCACGGCATAATGCGGATTCCAGATGAAAGAGACGTATTCAAGCCGAGAACGTACAAAGGCGTTAAAGAGAGCCTTAACAGTGTGAGGGTCAGAAAACTCGGAGCTATTTCTCCGTATAAAAGCTAGAAGAGAGTAAGCTTTTGGAACAATAAAATTAATATGTTCATTAAAACTGAACTTCACGTCAAATATGACACCAAGATCTTTAATAGATTTAACGGACTTGAGAGGTATACCGGAAATAAAGAACGTATTTTCAATGAAACTATTGCATTTAGAGAATGTTATATGGAAGCATTTAGCAATATTCAATGGAAGAGAATTTAATTCACTCCAGTGCAGCAAATTATCTAAATCGGATTGTAATGCAATAGCATCAGAAATCCTATTAACCCTTTTAAATAGCTTAAGGTCATCAGCATATAGCAAAAACTTTGAGCTGTAGAATATTTTATTTATATCATTAATAAATAATATGAACAGAAGGGGGCCCAAGATACTGCCTTGCGGTACACCCGAAGTAGCCTGGTACTTATAGGAATTAATATTATTAATCGACACATAGCAAGATCTGCCACTTAAGTAAGATGTAATCCAATCTAGGAAAGTTGAATGAAATCCCATTTTAAAGAGTTTAGCAATTAAAATATTATGGCAAACCTTGTCAAACGCTTTAGAAAAGTCAGTGTAAATGGTATCCACTTGACAGCCAAGCTCAAACGAAGATATGCAGTACTCAGTAAAAGTTGCTAAATTGGTAACTGTAGAGCGACCAAAAATAAAACCATGCTGTTCAGGACAAAAATGATTTTTAACATAAAAAAGTATCTTGTTCTTAATGATTCTCTCAAAAATCTTAGAAATATTAGACAGCTTAGAAATTGGTCGATAGTTAGAAATATCATTTTTTGATCCAGATTTAAAAACTGGAGTAATATGCGCAATTTTCCAACTGTCCAAGAATATACCGGATGCCAAAGACATATTAAAAATATGGCACAATGGAACAGATAAAGCTTGAGCACAATGTAATAAGACAGTGGGGGAAAACCCGTCGATGTCAGCCTTAACAGAGTTATTGACTTGACTTAGCGATTCTAGAACATCTAACTCTGAGAGTGTTAGGTGACCAAAATTCAAAAAAGAATCTACATTTGCTAAAGAATCGTAATTCAGACTCTTAGCGGCAGCATAATTAGCACTAAAAAAGTCAGCAAAAAGTGTAACAGTATCGGTAATGGAAAATGACGAAACACCATTCAAGTTCATTGCCGTTGGAATATTTGAGCAACCTTTTTATGATTCAATAAAATTCCAAAAAGATTTAGGATTCGATTTAATATTTACCTCAAAACCCATAATATACTGCTTATATAAGAATTTATTAAGAAAATTAAACTCTCTCCCAAAATATAAATATTTAGACTTATGGTCAACATCATTGGTGGATTTAAATAATTTAAGATGTTTGTTGCGCAGGTTTTTTGATTTTTTGAGACCCTTTGTATACCACGGTAGCTTATAGGGTTTTCTAGGTAACCGTGGAATATTATTTTCACAGACACGAGCTACTTGATCTTTAAAAACATCAAAACAAGTTCCAACATTTTTTCCATTAAATAAAGAAATCCAGTCAATATTAATAAAAATGTTTGATAAATAATTAAAATCACAAAATTTAAAATTAAATAAGTTACAAGAATGCGTAGATTGTATAAACTCATAGAAATTAATTTTAAGAATGAGTGGAACATGATGCATATCAGACGGACAAATCGGATACAAGCAATCAGACAATTCATAATTTATATTATTTGATAAGAAAATCAGATCTAAAATTCTATTTAGGGCATTAAAAAATGAATTAATTTGTACTAGTTCGATACTTAGCAGACTATCAATTAGATACATTTCATGTGATTTGTTGATGTTCATAGGAGTTAATTCACTAGCGAGATGTGTCCAAGAAATATTACTGAGGTTAAAATCACCCAAAACGGATAAATGGCAGTTTGCACCAATCGAAGCATGAAGAGCTAGGATATTGTCCACATGTGCTGCGTAGATATGATCAGGGCTTGATGGTGGAATATAAGATACACACAAATAGAGAGCGCCGTAAGGTCCAGTCAAAACAACACAAAGTTGGTCAAGCAACGAATCAGCATTTTGTAGAATATGCAACGAGGAACAAAGAAATCTCTTTACGGCAATAAGTACGCCGCCACCACGACTAAGTCCAGTCTTCACAGAATCTCGATCTTTACGATAAACTTGAAACATGTTGTTATCGAAAAATTCTCCATTGAAAAAATCTATGTTTAGCCAGGTTTCAACAAAAATAAATACATCAAAGTCCCCATCAGATGTGAAATTAAAGATGCTTGCAGATTTACTTCGCATTCCCGACATATTTTGGAAATAAATTTTAAGTTTTCTGCTAACAGCAGGGGCACCTAAGTCTCTAGAGGCCTTCTGCCTTCGTTTTGAAAATTTATAAAGGGCCGAACAATAATATGATGCTGCCACAGAGTTGGGTTTAGAATAATGTCATAGAACCTTTCAGATACACCAAGTTTAAAATTTACGCTTTCGAAATTTTCCAGATTAGCATCCTTCTTAACAAGTTTACGGCATGTTAAATGATTTCTAGCAATAGTAGAATGATTAAGCACATAGGAAATAATGTTTTCCTCTGTGACGTTAGGCTTAAACGACGATAGATGCACAAATTTTTTCTTCATAACAACATCAAGCTCAAAGCTCTCATTAAGACCAACAACAATTTTAGAACTATTTATTGTTTTCTTATTATTATGAACCACAGTCCAGACATCATTAGCATAATGTTTCTCTTGCTCAAGAGAATTAAGACCATTAACAGCTGCATGAGCTTGAGTAGTAGCGAAAGCTTGAGAGGCAGCGATCGGCGCAACATCAGTAGCAGCAGCATTAGAAGCATCAGCAGAAGAGATACATGCATGTGGAGAATTAGAAGTAGCAACATGTTGATTAGAAACGAAAGCTTGAGTGGCAGCGAGCGGCGCAGCAACAGCATTAGAAGCATCGGCAGAAGATAACAATACATGTGAATAAGTAGAAGTAGCAATAACTGGATTTGAAGCAGGAACAACAATAGACGCCTGAGAGCTACGATGCGTGGGAGCCTCGCCCGCAGCAGCAGACGAGTGTAGAGCAAGTTGAGTAAGAGGCGCAACTACATCAAGCTTAGAAGCAGGAACAACAGCAGAGGGCTGAGAGTAAATATGCAATGCAGCAGATGGAGTGGGTGAATTCGACGCAGCACGGGCTATGTTAACTGAAGAAACCGGTTTTCGTGAGCGTAAACGAGTGAGCGGCATTTCACGAGAGTTCGGTAATGGAGAGCAAGATTTTGACGTCACTTTTCATGAGAAATCGGAACCAGAAACCCAATCGGTTCACGCATTACAGAGAACATCGATTACTTACACAAAATTCAACTTCTTTTTATATAAGTATATAGATATGAGTATTTCCACAGAAAAGTCCACCGTGACCCAAAAATTAAGTTATTAAAAAGTTATTATTTTATATTATCTTAGAGAAACATTTAGATTTTATTGATTGAAGCAATTTATACATAAATTCATTTTCCATGATGATCAAATCGTCTAATTCTGAGAAATTTGCACGTGTAAATATAGTAGTTTGAAAGTTGAAATATAGTAGTTTCAACCGATTGATTTCATCTTCACACGAGCACAGCTCGGTAACGGTTAACTTGGTGGGGTTTGTTGATATACCGTTAGAAAGGTGATTTTATTGCTTTTGTTAGAGTTGTATTGAGCTAGAAACAATACTTGAATCAAAGTCATGAAATATTAACCCTGTTGTTCATAAGAATGTGAAAATAGACCCCCCTCCCACCCTTCCATACGGTTTTTTGCTCAGCTCGGCATAACCTGTCACCTCCGTAAATAGTTGCACTCAGTTACAGGACACCCTATATAATGGTTTATATATATAGGGTAGTATAGGGTGGTATATATATATATATATAGGGTGGTAGTAGCGCTGCGTTTTTGAAATATCAAATATAAACTAATATGACGAACTATGATGCATCGCTTCTTCGTAAACATTTATTTATAAACGTAAACATTGCTTGTAAATGTTTCAAGCAATTCGTAAAACGATTCTATTCAAAAAACAACACGATGTTGCGTTTGACAACGCAACAAGCATAAGAACGTCAGCAGCAACTAAAGCATCAATGCATGATTTTCTCATACAAAAATAAGAATTTTTCTTCTTTTCTTTTGCTATATTGTGGCTTTATTAAAGTGGCAAAATCCAAAGTTACATATTCCTTTTATTGTTAAAGGCTATTCCTTTTATTGTTAAAGGCTATTCATTTTATTGTTATTAATAAATATTAAAGGCTGTAGGTATACCCAAAAGTGTCGACCCAAAAAACGTTAGCCACGACCTTGAAAAAATTTGTGAAAATACGCCCATGCAAGTCGCGCTGTAAGACGTAATTCTACGTCGAAAACGTAATGGTTCCAAAGCATAGCAAGTTTCAATGAAATGCTTGGTTCAAATCTAAAAATAGTCGTTAATATAAAAACCAAATTACCTTGGAACTAGATATTATATATTTTGACGTTTTAATGTCACACGGGCTTACTAGCATTACATATTATGTAGAATATGTAATTGCTTTAGCTGAATATATTTTTAATTTACCCACATAAGAGATGGAAAATCGTAAGTTTTATTTATCTGTCAGTGTGTAAGGATCAAAATATTTAAAATATATGAGCATATTTGTTGTAATGGTTATATTTTAGAAGTGGTGAAGCATTTTCTTACAACTTTTAAAAACTTAATATGCTTCTCCTGAAAAAACAGATTTTACGAGTAGTGAGGTTATTGAAGAAAACGAGCGATATTTTCTTGATCAGCATCACCATCTGAGTCAATTTAGGCAAGTCCGTTTGTTTATTTGTCTGCCTGCCCGTCGTGAGAAAAAAGGGATAAAAAGGGTGCCACTATAATGGCTCCTGTGACTGGAAATGTTAACCGGAGTTAAAAGAAGCACATAAATACAGTATGAAACACAATTAATAAGCAAGTAAACAAGCAAAAACGCTTAAATGCATAATACATACTTTTTTAAAAGCACTTGCTCAATTATGATACAATGACCACACTAACAACTTTGAAATTTTCTTTCAAGAATTTGGTATAACCACCTTTGGCAGTAATTATTTGTTGTATTCTGGTTAGCATTCTGTTGACAAGTCTTCACATTCTTTGGGTGTAATAGCGTTCCAAACTTCTTTGCATGGTGAAAAAAATCTAACAACGTGTTACAAAAAAGTAACAACGTTTATCCTTTTCTTACAAAATATGTCTGTCCTGCCCAGGCGCCACTTGTTTTCAGATTTTAAAATTGGACAAAAAAAATAAGTATCATACGGGCATAAACAGCACAGTAAATATTTGATCGAAACCTAACGAAGAACGAATTGAAAGAAACGGCAAAAAAATGCAAATAAAATACAGTTCGGCTTACAAATTTTTCTTTAATACGTACTATATATCACTATCTACCGTCCAAAAAGTAAAATTTCAGTAATTCCGAAGCTTTTGAAAAACTTTTGTATAAAAAAACTCATATTTGCAGTAAAAGAAATAATCTCTCCTATTTAAAACGGCTTCATAAGTGCTTAATCTACACAAATTAATCTTTCTATTTCAGTAACTTTAAAAGGATCGCAATGCGATGTTGTTTACACTGATTTTTCCAAGGCTTTTGATAGAACTAGTCATAGAAACCTGATAAATAAGCTAAGAAAAATAGGTTTTCACTCTAATTTGCTAAATTGTATGAAGTCATATCTGACAAACCGAACTCAAATTGTTCACATAAACAATTTCTTGTCAAATATAATAAATGTTTCCTCCGGAGTCCCACAAGAAAGCCATTAAGGATCCCTTTTATTTTCATTATATGTCAATGATATTCCATTATCCTTCGAAAATTCGCACTGCTTAATGTATGCGGATGACCTAAAACTATACTATCCAGTAAACCATATTTCCGATTGTGTTAAGCTCCAAGATGATAAACATAAATTTACATAACTCTCCCATACATAACTCTCCCAATGTTTTAGGCAGTGTTGAACTGAAAAGGTCTTTAATTCTAAAAAGAAATTTTCTATGCACATGGACTACATTATAGCAAAGTCAAGCACAATGCTTGGCTTTATTTTCAGAAACTCCAAAGATTTTTGTTATCCTTTTACTCTAATATCTATTTACCCTAAGTTTGTGCGATCCGTTTTGGACTATTGTTACGTGGTGTCAAACCCATTCTATTCAATGCATTTACTACGTATTGAAAAAATTCAAAGGAGGTTCACTAGATCTGCTATACGACTTTTACAATGGGATTAAATATGCCATCTTATTATACCAGGTGTTTGTTCTTGGTATGCAAGATCTTGAATCACGCCGAAAATACTATGATATAATGTTTATTAGAGATATACTAAAAACCATATAAACTGTCCTTTTTTGTTGTCTTGGGTTGGATTTTATTCACCTATTTGACAATTAAGAATTCGGAACTTATTTTACGTTCCATTTCATAGAGTAAATTACGGTATTAATGAACCATAGCTGTTAAATTACGATTACGATTAGTAATCAATTGTTATTTTTTAAAAAGAATTGTAATCATTATATAATAATTCAGAGAGTAATTTCTGATTAGTTATTGATAACGATTACAAATAATCAAATTATAATCACGATAACTTGAGATTATGAAAATAATCAAAAAGAATTAAAAGTCATCAAAGAATAATAATCGGATGCCTTTGGAGATTCTGTTTGATTATTTTAAGCACACTTTACAAACGTAAAGAAAGGTTTATCGTATAATCTCTTTTGTCGGCATAGTTAACAGTCCAAGAGGAAATCTTTGCTGATTTTTCTTTTGAAAATAATAAAGAAAGCAAATAATAATTTGGAGTTGTTTTATTTTTGTTTTATTTATGTTGTAATGCATTTTTCTCGTTCGTTTTTTGACAATCTTTGTTCAAAAAAAAAAATCTCAAATTGTTTGTATTTTAGTGTAAAATTACAAAAAGAAAAAAGAATCAAAAAGAATCCAAAAAATAATCTCTAAAAGTCGATTATTTTTTTATTTCTTATGATTCTTTTTGATTATTTTTTTTAATCTCAAGTAATCGCGATTATAGTTTGATTATTTGTAATAGTAATCATTTGGTTACTGAGCCAAACAAAAAAGAATCGTACTTAATTTATTATATCTACTTACTTACTTAGGTGGCCGTAACAACCCGTGTCTTTGCGCTCGTCTTCTCCAATCGGATACACCAAGTTCGGTTAGGGCTTGGAGCACCTTTTTCGCTGCACCTTTTTCGCTGGAGCTTCGTCGTCCATACGATGGACATGACCCAGCCAGCGTAGTCGCTGCTGCACAGATATACGCCGAACTACGTCAATGTCTTCGTAGAGCTCATACAGCTCGTGGTTCATTCGGATGCGATAGTCATCCGAGCGGCTGCGTCAGTTTGCGAAACTACCCATGCCTCAGCGCCATAAAGCAGCACAGGTAGAACGAGCGTCTTGTAGAGTGTTAGTTTTGTCGATCGAGAGAGGACTCTGGAACTTAGTTGCTTACTGAGCCCGTAGTTGCACCTATTAGCAATTATTGTTCTTCGCTTTATCTCCAGGTTGATTTCGTTGTTACTTACTTACTTACTTAGGTGGCCGTAACAACCCGTGTCCGGGATTCGGCAGACATCATCAGCTCTCGCCAGGCGCCTCTGCTTTGTGCGCGCCTTCTCCAATCGGATGCACCAAGTGCGGTTAGGGTTTCCTCAGCCTGGTCCATCCATCGGAGGCATGGTCTCCCACGTCGTCGTTGACCACGACCCTCGCCTCGCGCACCTTTTTCGCTGGAGCTTCGTCGTCCATACGATGGACATGACCCAGCCAGCGTAGTCGCTGCACAGTTATACGCCGAACTACGTCAATGACTTCGTAGAGCTCATACAGCTCTACAGGATGCGATAGTCATCGCCGACTCGAACAGGATCGAAGATTTTGCGAAGAACTTTTCTCTCGAACACCCCCAGAGCGGCTGCGTCAGTTTACGAAACTACCCATGCCTCAGCGCCATAAAGCTGCACAGGTAGAACGAGCGTCTTGTAGAGTGTTAGTTTTGTCGATCGAGAGAGGGCTCTGGAACTTAGTTGCTTACTGAGCCCGTAGTAGCACCTATTAGCAATTATTGTTCTTCGCTTTATCTCCAGGCTGATTTCGTTGGTGGTATGGTATTAATGGCGGTGCCAAGGTATACGAACTCCTTGACTAATTCAAAGTTATAGCTGCCGGATGAAACGTGGGAGTCTAAACGGCGCGCTCCCTGGTTTGTAGACATCATATACTTTGTTTTACTATCATTTATCTTCAAACCCACTTTGGCTGATTCCTTTTCGATAGCGGTGAAAGCAGCGGTAACATCTCTCTTGGTACTGCCGACAATATCATCAGCGTACGCAAGGAGCTGGACACCTTTATAGAAAATGGTGCCATTACAATGCACACCGGCTTTCGTACGATCCCCTTCATGATGATCGCCTTGCCTGAAACCTCTTTCGATATTGAAGGTTTAGGAGACATTTCCTACCTTGACGGAGCTGCGTGTGTTGCTCAACGTCATTCTGCAAAATCTAATCAACTTTGCAGGTATACCGAACTCAGACATTGTTGCGTATAGGCAATCCCTTCTCGGGATATCGAACGCAGCTTTAAAATCGACAAAGAGATGGTGTGTGTCAATTTGATTTTCGTGGGTTTTCTCCAGGATTTTTGTTTAAGTTAATCAGTTTAAATATATTTTATGAGTAATTCATAGATATTAATTTATTACTATAGGAATCTTTTAAACTTTGATTTGATTAAATAAATAATTTAATTACGTCTCTCTCATAGAAATTTTCGTCAATTTTGGCAAAAAACTGGCACAGTTGATTTGATCTTAATACATAAAAGGCAAGCATGCTGCTCCGCACCTAATATCGCTCAAACTGTAATTATTTTTTGCCATTATTAGTGATTTCACAACATATACTGTCCTGAAAGTATGCACAGAAAATTCATTTTTTTCCCCCCCTAAGCCTTCCTTTTCAGCCTGACAGAAAATTAATTTTTTTTTTTATTTATTTATTTATTTTGCTTCAAGCTATTTATTTCCACATATTTATACTTAAAAA
Organism: Coremacera marginata; assembly: GCA_914767935.1. Classification (NCBI taxonomy): domain Eukaryota; kingdom Metazoa; phylum Arthropoda; class Insecta; order Diptera; family Sciomyzidae; genus Coremacera; species Coremacera marginata. The sequence continues at coordinate 76,074,835 of OU612047.1, forward strand.
CTATTGATTGCAATTTAATGTGTAGGATTAATGATTTTTTAAAAGTCATATAATTTGCCTCACTTTTCAAATAATTAGGAAGACCGTTAAAAATCCCCTATAAAATAAAATTTTTTGTGACCTAATTGTTGGAAAACAGTTTGTTCTGAAGTTATTAAGTAAATTATATGGATGTATATTCGAAACATAAACTAATTGTTTGCTTAAATATCTAGGTAATAGATTAATTTTTAATTTAAATATAAATAAGACCACATTCATCAATGTTCTTTGGCTTATTGTTAGCCACTTCAAAGCATCAATCATTGCCCTTATAGGTGTAAGTATATTGCACATTAAAATACATCGCATTCCTCTGTTTTGTAGTTTTTGCAGTCTGTCAATCATTTGGGTTGAGCCCAAAAATAAAATCATTGAGCAAAATTCAAAATGTGGTTCGATCATTGTATAAAATATTTTTATCGCCCTATTTCTCGATAACCTTCAACGAATTATCGAAAAAAAAACCCTTTTTTATAAGCTTTTATTTAACTTGCTTCGTTCGTATATATGTATGTATGTATGTATGTCCTAAATCTTGCAAACAATTTTTCGATAGCTTGTGAGTCTCCGATTAAGCTGAAATTTAGCAAAACTATTAGCTATTAGTATAAACGGAGATTCTACAATGGATACTATTTTTAATTGTGAAGCAATTGAAAAAGTCAACGAAATTAAATACTTAGGAGTTATGATAGACAAAAAATTAAAATTCTATGTACACATTAACTAAAGAAAAAAAATTTTTAAAAAACAAGCTTTTATTTAAAACCAAAACGTGAACTAGAAAGAAAAAATAAATTTCATTGACATTTGTCATATATGTTTATTCTAGATTCACAAGACCTCTTCCATGGTTACCCATTATCATAATAAAAGCGTACGTAAATAGGTAAGTTCTAGGGATGTATATAAATTTAGAAACTTTCAAAATGTAAAATACATTTAAATTTTAAAAGCTTAAGGCACTGACATTGTGAAGTAAGCCTGCATAATGAATCGCGGTTTATATACAGACCAGCCTACTAAAAGATTCAATTCCACTGATATTGTGTAGTAAACTTGTATATTCTCCATTTTGAAAATTTCTAAATTTATATACGTCCCTAGAACTTACCTATTTACGTACGCTTTTATTATGATGATGGGTAACCAAGGAAGAGGTTCTTCTGAATCTAGAATATACCTACTATATACATATATGACAAATGTCAATGAAATTTATTTTTTTCTTTTTAGTTCACGTTTGGTTTTAAATAAAAGCTTATTTTTTAAAAATTTTTTTTTATATATTTTTTTTTATTGTTCATACTTTTCATAATATTTTTTAGTTCGTTATTAGATTAAAGCTCATACTTGAAAGTGCTTCTAACATTATTGGCTACTAAATTTACGTATTGTACGATTGGTATCTTTTCATTTATTTCCTCAACACTTTTAATAAAGAATTTATTAAGCCTATCGAAAATTTTTTTCCTGTTTGTTTAAACTGAACCATTGAAGTTAACTTCATTTATTTCACTTTTATATTCCGTTAACATGAAATTTTTAATTGCACTCCACATTTCTTTTTTGTTATGTGACCGATTAATTTTTTTCTTTAAATAAAGCTTTTTTTGCCCGCGACAATTCATACACAAAACGATTTCTACAATTTTTATAGTTATTCCAGTCGATTTAAACTTATCAGTAATGCTTCCAACCCGTCGTAGGACGGCATTTTATACTAGTTAAATTATAAAATTCTTGGGCACGGATGTGCAATGCAAAATTTCACTTCACCAACTGTAATTTTTTCTAAAAAAGATTTAAAAGCAGCGCACAAGGACATACGAAAATATCGTTTGAGCATACTAAAAAAGTTTCGAGTGAATTATGCCATTATGCTCTCGTGGTTGCACTTCTCATTTCATCTGAGCCCCGTATTTATAGCGGGGACTTATGTTAAGTCCAAACATGGGTATGATATTGATATAGGAAATTATTTGCATAATGACGAACTATTCTAAGAGGAAAATGATGACGAATTCGTAAACACTTTTATTTCAGAATAAAAGTAGCCATGTAAGTATGTAAGTATTACTATTTAATTTTTATCACTATTTATAAATAAAGTACAACTTTATGTAGGGGAGAGGGGCTAGTGTGGACTGGAGGCTAATGTGGACAAGCTCAAATTCTCGCGTAATTTCATCCATCACCAAAAAAAGTTACTTGTTGAAAATTCAGTGTTACATAGTAACGGGACCGGACGAGTTTTAAGTATTTAAGTTTAAAGTATTTTTCTTTTTTATTTTTCCTAATTTCAAATTCAAATTCAAATTCAATTTATTGAGTCTTTTTTGGATATTTACAAAGCTTAAAGAAATATTACAAAAGTGGATTAAGAACTATAAAGTATTATTCTAAAAAGGTTAAAGGTTTGAATGCAACTTGCTTAGTTTTAAATGAGGAAGTAGAAAAAAGTACAGAATTATTTATTGAGTAAAAGGTTGTGCTTGCTCTCGGCACATGAATCATTACATTAGATGTATTATCTTGTTTAACTTAAACTAACCTTAAAATAAACTTAAAACTAAATTAAAGTAACCTAATAATATAAATCATAACACAATTTTTATTAGCCTCTGTGAGAACCTGAGACTACACCTTTGTAAAACGCAGGTAAAAGCGAAGTAGTAGAATCAATTTCAGAGGAATTATCTTAATTTAAAATACCAATTGGTGATAGGTATTTACTGGTAGACCAGTTAAAGGAAATTTGATAATTATTTATATCAACAATTAAACTGTTTTCATGAAAAGGTAAATTTAACACAAATTTTTTAAGTAAAGAAAAAGAGTACACACATAATGGTTGAATTAACGCTTGGTTATAAATAAAAACGTTACAGTATCTTTTTGAATAAGATTCGTAATAACGATCTACACAGAGTCTTAAGATTTTTCTTTCAACAAATTCTAAATCTTTTGCTACTGTTGGGAATATGGAAAACCAAATAGGAAAAGCATAGACAATAACGGAACGCATACTCACTTTATAAATTAGAAGTTTAGTTTTTTGACTCAAGAATTTGGTACGAAGCAATTTTGAAAAATGCATTTTAATTCTGTTCACTTTTTTGATAACTAAACGAGCATGTTCATTAAACTTGACTAATTTATTAAATGTAACACCGAGATACCTGATACTGTTTTTAAATGGTATTTAAACTCCATCTAAAAAAAGTCTCAATAATTTACTTTCGGGTACAACATAATACGCACATTTCCCTGATGCATTTCGGAGACAATAGCTTCGGATTTTGCTACATTTATTTTAACCCCCCATTTTTTATAAAAGCAATTTATCAGTAAAAAGCAATTTAAAAGCATATCTGCATATAATATGCTTTTGGAGCTATTAGCGTAATGAGGAAAATAGTGAATAAATTTGTTGTAAAAGTGGGGAGCTAAAATTGCACCTTGGGGAACTCCACTATTAACGGAACCTATTGATGAACAAATAATATTTATTTCAACAAAAAACTTCCGGCCTGTTAAAAAACTTCGCAGCAATTTAATGATGAAAGGCTCAAAACCGATACTTATTAATTTAAATATAATTCCATCATGGAATGCATTATCGAATGCTTTTTCAATGTCAAGGGATACTGCGACAGTTCATTTTCTTTCTCTCAAATTACAAATTACGTTGTTATGAAATTTAAGTAAAGCGTGATTTGTCGAATGACCGCGTCTAAAATTAAATTGCTCATTAGGAATATACTTGTAAATAATATTAAAATTTAGTTTTGAATTTATAACGTGTTAAAAAAATTTTCCTAAATTAGAGAGAAGCGAAATCGGTTTTAAGTTGTTCAAATTAAAGTTTCTTTTCTTTTTTTTTGTATGGGAAGAATCTTAGCAATTTTCCAAGAATTTAGAAAGTATCCAATATTAATGCAATTGTTTAAAACTATGAAGAGAAATTGATATGCAATTGAAGAAATTTTTTTAAAATAATGTTAGAAATTTTGTCAGGGCTAAAAGATTTCTTTGAATTCAGTGACAGAAATTTCCTGAAGTTCGATAGGGTTAATAAAATGAGTTCTATGAGGAGAACTGGCACAACCAAGATGGATAGGACGCAAAGTTCGAATCTATTGTTGATTTAATATTAGAAATATCATTATTCAAAGGTATGATTTCTTTATAGACATTACTAAACTGTTCTTTAAAGGCCTCGACCTTATCGCTATCTTCTGTTAAAACCTCATTGTTTACTACGACTTTGTAAGAAAACTTACTTTTATTATTTCCAATTAAGTTATTTATTTGCTTGTAAGCTAATGGACCGGGCTTAATGTTTTTAAACTCTCAAATTCTCTTGAATGAGAAATTTCTACTTGTTGTGTACTGGAAGCTGAATTTGAACAGACAATTGAGTATATTCTGGGGGTTTTCTGTTGAAATTACGATGACAGTTTTTTTAAGATTTTTCTGCCAATCATATTTTATTTGAAAAAGAGATTTAATGTTATCTGGGATAACGAATTTTTTGCTTTTTACTTCTGAAACTTTCACGTGTGAAGAAGTTATTGTTTGCACTATATGTTGGAAATTTTCTATGTATGAGTCTAACTCAGTATTATTTAAGTTTCGAACAGAAGGAGGTAATACAGGAATCAATGCTGAATCTAAATCTGACTGGAAATTCGACCAAAATGTTTTTTTTAAAGAAGTATAAAAACGTGGAGGATGTAAAAGGAACTCGAAATTACTTAGTACTAATTTTAATGGAAAATGGTCTGAAAAAGTTGAAAGAGTGTTTATCAGAAAATTTTGATTAATAAAATTGATTAAATTGGAACAAATAAGAAAGTTATCCAGGAACGAAAAGCCGTTAGGATACGTTGTTTTTGAATCAGAGATCCGAACGAAATCAATCGAATATGTTTGTAGCCAATCGTAAAGACTTGCCATTACAATTATCAATTGCATCGCCCCAAGAACGGTTTTTTAGAATTAAAATCTCCACCGAGAACGGATCCATCGAAATTTTTAGCAAAATCTTTCATTTTAACAAGACCATCATATAATTTTGTGGATGAAAAATTACAAGGAAAATATGAGCCGAGTAAAAATTTTTTAATACATAGTTCCCTTAAACGATAAATTTATTTGGACGAATAAATGGGGAAACTCTAAGTCCGGAATTAGCACTGTTGAATACTTGTATATTTTTTTGATGGCAATGCCAATACTAAGAGTGGAATTATCAGAGATAAACTTATAATCTTCTAAAATACTCTTTTATTTTTGTGCAAATGTAACTCTTGTATAAAAGCGAAATCAATATTGTTAGCATAAAGATATTTTTATTTAAGATAAAGATATTTTTAGTTCAATTTTACGACTCGTTTCTATAGATGTAAGGAAATTTATGAAATTACAGACTATATTTATTTCGAACTTCCTCTAAAAGTTTAAAATATTCTATTTTTGCTTTGTTTAGGGAGTGTCTTAAAGTTCTGAAGGAATGATTTTATCTTTTTTTTTTAGGGCTCAGGAGCATTAAAATAATTAGCAATTTTAAGAAAGTCGTCAATAATACAGGGTTCATTTACTTTTGAAGAGTTATTCTAAAAGTTACTAGCATATGATTTATTCTGGGAAACTAAATAAGAATTATTTAAAACCGTGTTAACAGTTTTAATAGCATTAAGTTTTTTTCTTTAGCCAAATTTAATAAATTTTTCTTTTTTGGAGGTAAACTTTGTATGCTGGATATCCTCGAAAATTTGCCGGATGGCCACTCTGTTGACAAAATGGGTGGAGTTTTCATGTTTCTTTATAAGGAAGCAACCAGGCTAGTGCACTTGATCGCATTTAACGCAAGTGTATGGTTTGTTACAATTTATTTATTTATTTATTTATTTTTATTTATTTATTTATTTAGTCAATGAACATAGTTCTTACAGACTGTACAATGTATTGCGTTAATATAGAATAGAATATATCGAAACCATTTTACATAAAATATCTAGAAATTATTTAAATACAAGTAATGCTATAATATTATTTATGCAAAACACTCAAAATAATTTTTTTACATGACAAATTATATAAACCAAAATTTATTAATAAAAACAAATTAAAACATTAAAAATGACTAATTCAATAATCGCTTCATAGCTAATTTAGGTACAGAAAAATCAACATTGCATTTAGATGCTAATAAATTGAAATTAGATAAGGCTCTATATATTGGTGAATTAATGGCATAATTTGTTGTGTATGTTTCCAAATAGAAAATATCAGACCTTCTTAACATTCTAGAAGGGACATTGAAATTTATTAATTCCAATAATGATGGACAATCAATTTTACTCGAAACAAGATCAAAGATGAATAAGAGCGATGCAATCATTCTTCTATTTTTTAGAGATTTTAAGTGTATAAGTAAACATCGCGAATAATACGATGGAGTAGGATCATCAAAATTTAGCTCCCTAAGTTCAAAACGAACGAAAGATTTTTGAACACGCTCAAGTCTTAAAATATGAACCACATAGAACGGGCTCCATATGAAGGAAGCATATTCCAATTTAGAACGAACTGTAGAGACAAAAATAGATTTTAAAGTATAGGCATCCAGAAAATTTACACAATTCCGCCGCATAAAAGCCAATAATGCATACGATTTAGGTATAATATAATCTAAGTGGCCTACAAACGAAAATTTTGTATCAAAAATTACGCCAAGGTCTTTCACCTCCTTAGCACATGTTAATGGTACGTCAGCCAAAAAATAAGAGGTAGGAATTGGGCAGTTTGATTTCGTATACCTAGCATACATACACTTGTCTATATTAAGATACAACCGATTTCTTGCACACCAGCTATGAACAGCATTAATATCTGACAGTATTAACACTGAGTCCGAAAAATTGCGTATTTTTAAAAAGATTTTAAGATCATCAGCAAAGAGTAAACACTTTGAGTGACGCACAACATTAGTGATATCATTAATAAATAATAAAAATAACAATGGCCCTAAAATACTGCCTTGCGGTACACCCGATGTAACTAAGAATAGGGGAGAATTATAATTCTCAATGTTTACAAAACTTTTTCTATCAACAAGATATGAACCAAACCACTTCAATAGCACCGAGTGAAAACCAAGTTTTGCCAACTTCATTAACAATAATGAATGAGACACCTTGTCAAATGCCTTTGAAAAATCTGTGTATACCGTATCAACTTGACACCCATCGTGAAAGGCAGATATACAAAATTCAGAAAAGCAAGCAAGATTTGTAACTTTCGAGCGACACGGAACAAAGCCATGTTGAGACGATGAAATTAAACTTTTAACTGCAAAAAATATCTTCTTCTTAACAATAGACTCGAATAGCTTAGCGACTGTAGACAATTTAGAGATTGGCCTATAATTCATAATATTATTTTTATTGCCAGATTTTAAGACAGGTGATATAGATGAGATTTTCCAATCAGATAAAAATTGACCTGTATTAAGGGATCTATTAAACAATAATTGAAGTGGTTTAACAAGAGACTGACAACAATTTTTAAACAAACATGCAGAAAGCCCATCAATGTCTGTTTTCATAGACATTTTCAGATCTCGAATTCCATTTAGAACATCATGCTCAGATAAAGATAACGAACCCAAATCAATGGCATTCCAATCCACACTATCATATTCACCTGCATAGTTCATTAACGGCTCAAAGCTGTCTTGAAAATACTCTGAAAAAAGGATTTGCTGTATCAAAGGCTGAAGTTGAAAATGTATCCCTATAGAATATTGTATTTGGAATATTGGATGCATTCCTTTTTGCATTTACGTAATTCCAAAAAGCTTTTGGGTCTGAAATAATATTTGTTTCAACCCTCAAAATATATTGCTTGAAAAGATATTTGTTAAGAAAATTAAACTCTCTCATAAAATGCCGATATTTAATAAAAAAATCAATTTGATGAGATGTAGCATACTTCTTATAGAATTTATTTCTCAAGTTTTTCAACTTCAATAGCCCCGACGTATACCACGGTAATTTAAAAGTTTTATTTATAGAGCGAGTAATCCTCTCGTTACAAATAGACACTAATGATGATCTGAACGCTTCATCTAGATTTAACATAAAATGCTCACGGTCCCAATCAATGCCACAAATTATACCATTAATGATTCCAAAATCAACATTTTTATAGTTAAATTTGAATCCAACTGATTTCCGTTTTAAAAATGAATAAAAACCCAATTCAATACATAATGGAGTATGGTGCATATCAGAGCCAGACATCGTAAAAACTGCTTAACATAATTTGAAACTAATATTATTACTAATATAAACCAAATCAAGAATTTTGTTTAATCTGTTTAAGCATCTGTTGATTTAAATTAAACCAATTTCAAAAAAGCAATCAATGACATGCATCTCTAACTCACTATTAACATTAGTCGGTATCAATCCCATATCTGCCTTTACATAAGACCAAGCAACCTTGCTTAAGTTAAAATCCCCCAAAACACACAGTTGATTTTCACCAATATGCTCTGTCACTAACCACCGAATATTATCAACATGGGATTTATATAAATCAAATGAGCTAGTAGGTGGTATATGCGAAACACATAATTCCTTGCACTGTAGCCTCAGAATTGGCACCGCTTGCATTGTATTTCTTTATTATGATATTTAGGAGCCTCCTAAGAAACTACCTGATTTAAAACATTTCTAAACCGCAATACACCACCTATTTTTTTACCCGGGAGAAGTGTAAAAAGAAAAAGATCTGTGTCGTATTTGTTTTTAAGAGATATGTTGGGAAAAATTTAGTGACCTTATCGACTACACCTGGAACTTCCAGATCTAGAGCTGATTTTATATCATCAGCAGAAGTTTGAAAATAGATCCCGCGTAGAACTAGATTCGCCTGACTTTGTGCTGACGGTGTAAATGAGTATGATTCTATGTCTTTCTCTAGCAACAGTGCCATCATTTCAACATGTGTTGACAGATCTTTGTAATATAATTTCCTTTCATAATTAGATTTGTTTATAATTTTAAAAGAAATTTGTGATGATTTTGCTTTCAACTGTTCTACCAGCTCTTTCATATTAATATTATAAATAATTATGCGAGGACAAAATTAATCTTTAGCTTTAATGAGGGTTTTTCCGCTCTTACCTGGATTACATTCACTTGAATTCTTGTTTACAATAATGCAATTTTTTTTCAATATTTAAATCTCTTAAAATAGAAAACCTGTTTTCTGCAATGGATTCGTAGTTTGAATTATTATTGAGACCTGTAGAATCATTGCTTCCAAATGAACCCACGTCGAATTTTTTTTGTTGTCCGCTAATATAACGTTTTATGCGTTTGTGTGTTACTTCTTGAAAATCCTCGTCGGCTTGTAGAGAATTCATGTTATTTTTTGCTGAAGGAGCGCTTGATGCTACGTTGTCGTAATCCATACTTTTAATTATTTCTTGAGAGCCGTTAAAGGAATGAACGCTCTGAATTTCCGTGTCTTGGGCGACTGCGAATTTATCAGGAGCTTTTTTTTGCTGCACGTTGTGCTCATTTCCTATGGCATGATCCATGGTTAAAAGATCTTGGAAGACGAAAAGGTCTCCTTTTTTTGGTATCAAGATGATTTTATATCAAACAGAAAATTCAATAAATAATTTTTTTTTTTAGTGATAATTCTAAATTAAGTTTTTTTTTTTTGGTGAAGTACTTATATATCATATTACTTAAATTAGTGTTTATTTAAATACTTAATTTTTTTTATAAACTTTACCATAAGATAAGAAAAAATATTTAAATATTTTTGTTTTAAAAAACGCTAAGGGGCTAGTGTGGACAATTGAAATGGGGTTAGTTTGGACATGTCTTAAATTTATTTTGATGAGAATTTATGTAACGGTTATCCAGATTCAACTTATTTAAAGAAGAAGAAGGTGCGTTCATAAAACAAACAAATAATGGTCCAAGAAAGTATCAATATTGACGAAAACGGGGAAAATCATCAATTACCACCGAATTCTGAGAAATACTTAAAAGAAAAAAATCCACCTCCAAATCCAAAAAATATTATATTCATCAATTAATGAATTAAATTAAATTCAAAATATTAAGTTCATCTCTACATTTAAGAAGGAAAATAAATTTTTTATTGACAAAAATTTTATATTGGCCATTGGTTCTCAAGATTTCAATAGTATGCTTTTCAAAGAAAGAACGACGGAGTCACGTATCCCTATTATCTGATACCTGATATCAGTCAAATTCACCGAAATGAAAAAGTGACAAAGATGTCACAACAACAACAACTACCGAGAACATCTCGATCAGTTGGAATAGATTGGGACAAATTGACAACTTGGGATAAAAGTTAATTTTGTTATTTGTATTGAACTTGTATTCTATTATCTTTAGAAAATATATACTTTAACTATTTATTAACTTTTTGTATTAATTAACAGGTTTCTAATGGTTTCCATACTAGCCCCTAGTAAAATCAGTGGTTGTCCACACTAGCCCCTTATAATGTAAGCTCTTTTTAAAATAATTTAATAATGCATTTATGAAAATAAAGAATTGTTACGATTAATGTAATTATGAAGGTGATAGGTATAAGCAACAGCTAAAACTACTTTATAATATATATTACATATACTTTATATTCTTTATAATTATATAATTATGTGAAAACTGTCCACACTAGCGCCCTCTCCATATTTTTCGATGGTTTTCATTCTATTTTTACAATCCTAAGTTTCAAAGTAATTTGATTTCTATATCTTGCAAGTGTTCTGTATATAATATATTATTACTTTACAACTATCTATCGCGGAGTTCTCTTTTACAAAAAGAATTTTTATGAGGGGCGTGTCCATTAACCGATTTTAACCATTTCTAAATACTAAATTGTATGGTGGTTGCGAATTCGTCAACCCTCACAAAAACTTACACTACTGTCAAAAACAGTTGATAATACATTATAAGCAAAACAAGCTATTCACAGTTTAAACGTATATTAACAAAGCGTATTTATAGCATTTATTTTTGCAACTGGGAGCACCTCAGTATGTGTTTGCCGAATTCAATGATTTTGCAACGCTGTTATATATGCTGTAGATAGGGCATATAAATAAAAGACACAAAAAACACGTCCAAGGGCTACTTTTATTTTCGCGTGTTTGCGTATTTGCGTTTGCATGCAAAACAACATCAAAGAAAAATACGCTTACGTAAGTTGGCGTAAAAATAACGAATCGTAAATTAAACAGGCCTGCGTACTTAAACTGTGAATAGCCTAAAAGTTTATGGATTTATTGTTTTCGGCGGAAGTTGACTTTTCATCATGTTTTTTATATAAAAATGCAGAAACAATTGTGCACAAAATCCATGCACAGGTGCAAATAGTAGGTGTTAGATCCATGTATGCAATGAGCACTGCAATAGCGCCGCACATTGAATGACCAGCTGGCGGATAGTTCCCTGGATAGACCTTTGTGGTTGAAGTACGTACCACATTCAATTTATTACTCCACAATTGAAATAAGATTTTTTTTATTATTATTATACTACCTCCATGCAACAAACAATAGAAAAAATTATTTGACGCTTATCAAGAGTTTCGCTCTCTGACAGAATTTTTGTCAGGTCTAGCAAAATTTATAATGGTGAAAAATTTGCACCACCTGGTTAATTACATCATGTACTCATTTAATGAAATAAATGAAGCGAACAAAGTCAAACCCAGTGGTTGATATTGCAAAAAAAAAAATGCGTTTTAAGACATCTTGCAAATTGAAAGCTTTATTTGGTTGATTTCAGTTAATTCTAGTCTTGGGTAGAAACTCGTAAATTCTATTTTACATACCAAAAACGTGCTGTGATATCCTGAAAGCATCTTTGGGAATATAAAAAAAAAATTAGTTGCAGAAATCATAGAATACAATAAAGAAATTTTATACACGCAACACATATTTTTATATTCGAAAATAAAAATTCTTTGATATATGTTACAACTTTAAATTTGTTTTAGTGTGAAAATATTTATGAAGTTAAAGGGCATTCATGTAATGTATAAAACATTCTTGTATACAACGAAAACGCCTCCGTAGGCGTTGACGCCGCAGCCGGCGCATCACCGAACATTAGACACGACAAAACATCAGAATTTTTCTTTGTAGCTCCCAAGTCTTCGTTTCCGCCTTAATTGCAACAAAAACTTTAATTCTTGAATAAAATATTGAAGTTTTCTTGATTTTTCCACTTATTTAATACTTTTTTTAATCAAATTACCTCAAAGCAATTTAACTTTACCTGGAGTTTCACTTCGTGTCTTCTTATAACCAACTTTTCTCCAAATAAATTCTATCGTCTCATCAAATATTTTCAATACAACTATTAAACAATTGATTTATAGTTTGAAACACAATATTTTTCAAATTTAGAAAATATTTAAACGTGAAAATGCTTATATTAAATATCACCAGCAGCCATTAACTTATCTTCGTTTATTTTTCGTTTTAATTATTACTGTGCAAGTGTTGACGATGAACAGAAAAAGGGAATTTATGAGGGATTTTCGATTTAAGAACCAGTTTGACCCAGTTCACATCAATCACAACAAAAACCTGCTTTGTTGCCAGCACTGCCAGCTTAGCTAATTTCTGGCTGGATTGGGATATTCCTAGAATTAGTTAGCCAATAAATTTTGAAAATACTATTTGCCAGAAATTTTGTCGTTTTGATCATAGTAGATATAAAAAATGGTTGGTAATTTCGAGTTCCATATTGTTTCAGGAGATATTCTAACGTTGGCTTTTCGGCATACGCGTTCGATATATCCAATGGCGTTGAATCACATGTTCGACATGAATGAAAGAATTTATAGATTACGACAACCGCATGTTTTAAAGTTAGATGACGTAAATGGAGCCAACTGTTCCTATTGTCTGAAAATTTCCAGCTGTCAAACTCATCAATTGTGTGTCAACAAGACAGTGGGACATTTTAATTTTTTACATCAAATAATTTGATACTGCTAAAATAAAAATATTTATTCAAGGAAATGTGAATAAAACAGTTTTTTAAATAATGTTAATATTTTTTTCAATTTTCTTTTCTTAGCGCAATTATTTTTTGAAATTTCAGCATTTAGTATTTTGATACGGAAATATATAACGTTTCATAAAGTTTTATAACGTTTTGATTGCCGTCAATTTGGTTTGCTTCAAGTAGATGTTGTTTACACATCCACTTGTAAGCAATATTTCCTCACAATTGAATGCATTGAAAATTGCATCACATGATTTAACCGTCTCCATTAAAGCTTGTGAAGGCTTGCTACGACCACCTTCACTAAGGTGGTTCACCCATGTGAAATTGCTGTCCTTTCGCTGGACTTTCGTTTTTAAGCTTGTAGCAAATATAACCGGCTAAATTTTCCAAGCCGTCATAGTCCAAGTTTTCTAAATCATTTTCTTTTTCGCTTTCCTCCATTTCTATGTTAGGGTTAACAGTTTTTAATATGGTACCTGAGAAAGCCACAAGAGAAATTCAATATTGTACTATTAAAAATTGTATGTGGAAGTTTACCTGTTAAAGAATAATGGATATCTCCCAAATCAGGAGTGTTTTCAATCTCAACATTTGAGTTAGAGCTTAAAACGCCTTCATTATATCCAAGAATATATGACCTCAGCCTTTATTTAAATTCTTGACGATCAGGGTGATCGTGAAGACCGCCTTTGGATCTAATAACTCCAAAAAAGTTTTCAAGGACGTCTTGATTTAACCGATACGTTAGGATATACTTAACGTTATATCGGTTTTTCAAATCATTAAACAGCATTTTAAGAGCATTATTTGATTTAATAATGCCTGTAAATTAAGTATGTAATTGAAGTCCAAAATATGAAAAATATTTTTAAACTTTATACCTCATTGAAACGGAAGAATTGAAGTTTTGCCAATCACTCGTATCTCCGACATCATTTGTGACATATTATTTAATATACCATCTTGAGATTAAAGTGCCAAACCGTACGCGTGGCAATGCTATCTAGTATTTTGTCTTGGCATCCTTGTGTTCAGTATGTCAAACCAGTCATTAGGGGCTTTCAGATGAACGTACATGTCAGCGGAAATCGCACGACGACAAAATAACGGGAATATTTTGTTGAGCTTTCAAACAATCGGACATGACGACTTCATTATTTGTTGATTCTCACGCAGAACACGTCGGCGTAATGGCTAAAGAATGTTTGGATGCTGTTATAATTGACTGACATTTTTACATTTATATTCTTCATTATTTTTTTCCGCTGCGTTGTTGTTCACTCGCTGACGATTTTAATAAAATTAAAAATGCACTGAGTCGGACCGACATGCTTTCACATGAACGACATGTCGGATCGTACATGTCGTCGGACATGCCCAAATCCGCTGCCATGTACGTTCGTCGGAAAGCCCCTATTTGTCTAGTCAAGGAAATCAGAAACATTATTTTGCTTTTACGAGAGCCGTTTGATTATTCAGTGATAAATAAAATTATGAAATTTCCCGAGTAGTAAATTTATATGCAACACTGATCCTGTAAGCCATTTGTTAATAGACTACTGTCAAAATTTCAGCTCGCTGCGAAGCTTAGTTTGCTTTTGGCAGCCATTGGCAGGCAATCTTGTGCATTTTGGCGAAAATAGAAAAAAGCGAATTTTGCTTACTCATCAAGCATTACTATTTGATGAAAAACTAAGAAAAGGCTTGATAAATACTATGGGGACTCTGCGCCATCGATTGGAATGATTCACAAGTGGTTTACTGAATTCCGATACGGTCGTAGAAGCACAAATGACGCCGAACGTTCTGAACGCCCAAATGAGGTCACCACACCGGAAACGGCGTGAGATTATTGAGGTCGTAGGCATCTCAGACGATCATTTTGCAAGTGTGGAACATTCTCGACCATAAACGCGATCGTGTGACTGATTCAAAGGCGTGTTTGGCGATGTTGAACAAAGATAAGAAGGATTTTTCCATCAATTAGTAACCGTGGACGAAACATAGATCCATCACCACACACCAGAGACAAAGGAACAGTCGACACAGTGGACTTCACCAGCCGACCGTGCTCCGAAGAAGGCGAAGACGGTGCTATCGGCCGGAAATGTTATGTCGTTAGTATTTTTTGATGAACGTGGAATATTCTACATCGATTACCTTCCACCGAAAAGAACGATCAATATTGAATACTATGCAGCCGAATTGGACCCTTTCAACGACGCTTTGAAAGAGAAACGTCCCCATTTGGCGAGGAAAAAAGTGCTTCCATCAAGAAAATGCGCGCGTTCACACATGCCCAGCGCCCATGTCAAAATTTCGTGAATTGAAGAACGAATTGCTTCCTCATCCAGCATATTCTCCACATTTTACCGATTACCGAAGCGATAACCAACCGATTACCCATTACCGAAGCAATTACCAACCGATTACCGACGCAATAACGAACCGATTACAGACGCGGTTACCAAGTCAATTGCCGATTACCCAACCAAAGTAATTGTGTTACTAATATATTATATATAAACATTCAAAAATAGCAGTTTATGCATTGAGTAACGCATATATTGATAAGAGTTAAAAAAGTAGAGCGCGTCTGATTTGCCGACTCTAGCTGCTTCGGAAATTCATAACAGCTATGTTATTTCATAGCTTTAAGTTTTCACTTCGGTCAGCAGTCCACCCACTGCCTACTTTTTTTTATTTACATACATTTTTCCTTCTAGTGCTTTGATTATTTGAGATTATTGGGGAACAGGGGGCGAACCTTCACATGGCAACGTGTCTGACCACCTCAACCTGGCGGGGCCAGCATTATCCATGTCGAAATCGTCTCAAGTCGACTCAAACCTCCAAGTGGTGTTCCCTGGGCAACGGTAAATTGGCATCCGTCAGTTTTACTGCTAATTTGAGTGGCGGGTCGATCCATAGACCTTAACTACTGCCCAATGAAAACTAAACCAGCCTCGGATAAGAACCCCAATTACGTTGACGACCACCGCAAACGAAAAACGGACAATGATTTACAGATATGCACCTGGAATTAGAATGTCCGGACCCTTTATAGGGAAGATGCCATTATCCAACTGGAGGACGCCCTCAAAACAATAAAATCTGACATCACCGCCATCCAGGAAATGCGATGGAAAGGGCAAGGCTGCTCTAAACAAGCACACTGCGATATGTACTACAGCTGCCATGCGGAGAAGCGCAAATTCGGATGTGGATTCGTCGTTAGCCGGAAACTACGCCACCTTGTTTCCCGGTTCACACATGTGAATGAAAGATTGGCCACGATCCGCATCAAGGCAAAATTTTTCTACATTAGCCTTATTTGCGCGCACGCCCTGACGGAGGAAAAGGATGAAGCCCTCAAGGACGCTTTCTACGCTACTCATGAGGACGTATATGACCACCTTCCGGTCCATGACGTGAAAATAGTCCTCGGCGATTTTAATGCGAAAGTAGGAAGGGAAGGCATCTTTGGCCCCACTGTAGGTCAGTTCAGTCTTCATGAGACCTCCACGAACAACGGTCTAAGACTGATCGACTTCACCGCGACGCGAAACATGGTAGTTAGTAGCACCAGATTTAAGCACCTCGACATCCACAAGGCCACCTGGCTGTCCCCGGATCAAAAAACGCGAAACCAAATTGATCATGTTGTAATCGACGGTAGCATGCCTCTAGTGTTCTAGATGTGCGTACATTTCGGGGGGTCAACATTGACTCCGACCATTATCTTGTTGCAGCCAAGATCCACATGTGATTATGCAATGCGAAGAACACACGCACAGGAATGCAACGAAAGCTAGATGTCGCTAAGCTGCAATTACAACGGACTGCCGAAGCCTACTCCGCTCAACTCTCGGTTAAGCTCAACCAACCAACCTCTGAACCCGACGACGCTGGCGGACTTTGGGCGCATATATCCCACTCCATGCGCGCTGCCGCTGAAAAAGTCATTGGTTTCCGGCGCCCACAACCTCGGAACCAATGGTATGATCAGGAGTGTCGCATCGCGACAGCAGTAAAAACGCCGCATTTAGAAAAACGCTGCAGTCCGCTGCAACGCGAGCCGTAAGAGAAAACTACCGCGAAAAGAGGAAGGAAGAGAGGCGCCTTTTCAGACGCAAGAAAATAAAGCAGGAAAAGCAGAGACGAAAATGGAGATCTGAATACGGATACACATTGTGTGCTTAGATTGTGGAGACAGCACTTCTCCAATTTACTTACTGGCGACGATTCCACCAATGCCGCCCATCGAGAGCACAGTTCAGTGCCACCAATCGACGATGACGGAGTGGAAGTATCACCACCTAGCCATCAAGAGGTTCGAGTTGCTATACAACGACTCAAAAACAATAAAGCAGCGGGTGCTGACAGCGGCGATGAATTGATAAGGCGCATGCATCAGCTCATCAGCAAAATATGGCTAGCAGAAAGCATGCCCGACGATTGGAACCTCAGCGTACTGTGCCCTATACTTAAGAAAGGAGACCCAACAATCTGCGCATGTTATAGAGGTATCAGTCTTATTTCCATCGCATAAGGTTCTCTCAAGCGTACTGTATGAAAGATTAAAGCCGATTACAAAAACACTGATTGGACCTTATCAGTGTGGCCTTCGACCTGGTAAGTCCACTATAGACCAGATTTTCACGCTACGTCAAATCCTGGAGAAAACCCACGAAAATCAAATTGGCACACACCATCTCTTTGTCGATTTTAAAGCTGCGTTCGATAGCCCGAGAAGGGATTGCCTATACGCAACAATGTCTGAGTTCGGTATACCTGCAAAGTTGATCAGACTTTGCAGAATGACGTTGAGCAACACACGCAGCTCCGTCAATGTAGGAAATTACCTCTCCGAAACCTTCAATACCGAAAGAGGTTTCAGGCAAGACGATCCACTGTCCTGCGATCTCTTCAACATCATCATGGAGGAGATCGTACGAAAGGCCGCTGTACATCGTAATGGCACCATTTTCTATAAAGGTGTCCAGCTCCTTGCGTACGCTGATGATATTGATATTGTTGGCAGAACCAAGAGAGATGTTACCGCTGCTTTCGCCGCTATCGAAAAGGAATTAGCCAAAGTGGGTTTGACGATAAATGATGTTAAAACAAAGTATATGCTGTCTACAAACAAGGGAGCGCGGCGTTTAGACTCCCACATTTCATCCAGCAGCTATAACTTTGAAGTAGTCAAGGAGGTTGAATACCTTGGCACCGCCATTAATACTCACAACGAAATCAGCCTGGAGATAAAGCGAAGAACAATAATTGCTAATAGGTGCTACTACGGGCTCAGTAAGCAACTAAGTTCCAGAGCCCTCTCTCGATCGACAAAACTAACACTCTACAAGACGCTTGTTCTACCTGTGCTGCTTTATGGCGCTGAGGCATGGGTAGTTTCGCAAACTGACGCAGCCGCTCTGGGGGTGTTCGAAAGAAAAGTTCTTCGGAAAATCTTCGGTCCTGTTCGAGTCGGCGATGACTATCGCATCCGAATGAACCACGAGCTGTATGAGCTCTACGAAGAGATTGATTGCGTATAACAGTGCAGCGACTACGCTGGCTGGGTCATGTCCATCGTATGGACGACGAAGTTGCAGCGAAAGAGGTGCTCGAGGCGACGGTCGCTGGTCAACGACGACGAGGGAGACCATGCCTCCGATGGATGGACCAGGCTGAGGAGGCCCTAACCGCTCTTGGTGTATCCGATTGGAGAAGGCGCGCGCAAAGCAGAGGCGCCTGGCGGAGCTGATGAGGTTGGTCGAAATCCGGACACGGGTTGTTACGGCCACCTAAGTAAGTAAGCAATCTTTGATTATTTGAAGATTATCTGCATGGATGACAATAGCGCTTGAATTGCTTTTGTCGGTGCTTCTATGCATTTCAATTTCTTTTGCAACTGCATTTGTCACAAAAGCACTGCTATCATCGTCGCTACGATTGCTTAGCGCTTCATTTGGCGTCGAAGTAACTGGTGGAACCGCTCCCAGTTTTAATTTAGGTGCAAAGCCTATTTTATACTATTGAGTAAATAATTGCAAGCAAAAGTCAGCAAAAGTTGAATTTCATATCTCTTTCAAAATCTTCTGCTTGAAATGTTGACAACAAATTCGCTCATTTTCAACGTTTGCGTTACTTGCTACATTACAAAATACTAACCACAGTTTTCTCTGCCTCGCATCCTTTAGAAAACGAAAAAGTGTTCACTCTTCTCACTTTGCATATTAATTATGTAAACAAATTTTATTCCAACATAAAAAATTTTTGTTGATTGAATAATTTCTTATTTGATTTTTTTATTGTTTCTTTGCTTGCATTTGTCCACTGCACACCTCATGTTTGAGTTTTGTTTTGGCTTTTATTTGTGCCGAAAGTTCACTTGAAACACTTCACTTCGTACACTTCACTCTAAAATTTTCTAATTTTAATAAATTTTATAGGATTTAATACATATTATATTAAAACAAACAGCGAAATAAGTTCTTACAATCAGCTGCTGCGGAAATATTATTTAGCGAACTGTCAAAAAAAAAGGGTTTCCATTCTTAGTAAATTTTTTAATATTTTTGACGAAAAAATAATTTCAACATATTTAAGATAAGATAAGAAAAAGTAAATAGTCAAAAAATAAAGTTCTGACATATATTCCTCAATAAAATCATTTAAAATTCAACAGTTTTGTTAAGTGAAAATACATCTCAATAATTTATGTATTTTCACATAGAGATGGCAACTTTCAATTGGCTCCAGTGACGTCGATGTCGTAATCTATGCTCTATTATTCTTGCATGTGCGAGGTGGCCATTGGACTGGACCATTTCTCGATATTACACGATTCTACCAAAATTTCAAGACAATACATCCAATGCTTGACCAGCAGTGTGGCATGTATCACCATTTTGTTTGAATCACACATCACTGGTGTCAAGTCCATCCAGTTCTAGCCAAAAATAGTTTTCTAACATGGCACGATAGCGATAGCCACTGACCTCAATATAGCGACAACTTTCATCGTTTGATGCTGTCCAATAATGCATATTTTGTTTAGTGTCAAAGCCATTAAGCCAAAAATGAAGTTTATCTCTGAAAATGATTTTCTATGAAATTCAGGATTTTTATTAAAAATATTTTCAATCTATATTATATTTTGCCCAATCGAGAAAATTTCGGCACTTCAAATTATCAAGAGGCTTCAGTTCTTAATGGCGTTTTCTTTTCTGCATTTTTTCTGCCCTCTTTCAGAATTCTGCACTTTTTGTGTTCTTTTCTCAAAAAAAAAGTTTACCTCTATAATTAAATCATGTTCTTTCTCGAAATAAAGTTTATAAAAAATTCAGAATTTTTGCACTCTCAAGATCGACGGTTTCAGAGTTCTGTCCTTAAATGCTACCAACTGAAGAAATAAAAAAATGGCATGTTAAGAAAATATTGAACATTGTATTGATATTTTATTATAGAGTGAGCTTCTTTTTTACAAATTCCAAATATTTATTACAATTAAACATAAAATGGCTGATATTAATGAAATAGCCACATCAGCAGTATTAAAGATATTAACGAAAATATTACAAATAAGTTAATTTGCCTTCAACAAAACTTTCGTCGCCAGAAATTTAAAATTTTCGTATGTATAAATAACATCACTCTAAAAATAATATTATTTGTCTGTATGAAGAAAATAAGTTATTCCTTGACTGATGACAAAATTTTTAAAAATGCAATCCCAAATTACGCCAGGTATATTACAACAATAATTTTACAACAAAAATCAAATATTCACAGAAAAAATCTGAGTGAATAAAACTTGTTGATTGTGTATACATGTCATGGGAACCGTGACACAGTTTTATTGTGACGCTATGGTGAAATCAAATGTCAAACGCCAACTATTTTCGCTTACAACGCCATTTCGCTTGATGGTCCGTGTGGACCAGCCTTCATATACATTCGACTTTTCTCAGTATTATTCATTTTATTTTTTTGGCTTATGTTTTTGAAATACCGACTTTGACATTTTACTCCCTATTTTCCATTGACATATGCATTTTGACATTCCTTTGTCATGACATTTAAATCCTATTTTACTTCACAATTTCTGTAGTTATTTCCGTTTACGCGCGGTAAAAATACATCGTTTATTCTCTTCTAATGCAATTTAAACCAAACGGTAGCAAAATAAATTGCGAGTAGCGTCATCTGGCGGTCAGATGAGATTTCATGTCACCGAAAATCTTCGGCGAATATTTTCCACCGTTTGGTCTTTAAGCTAATCTCAGCTCAAATTCTAAAATAAAAGGCCTCAATATGTATTTCTCAGCCAATCACGGCCAAGCTTCTAAGCTAGCATAAGTGTATGGCGATGGCTTGAGTCAAAAGGTGCCCAAAGCTTTGTCGGTGACTGTAGGTTTTTATGGACGAAAACACGGCGTCCGACAATTGCCCGTGCAAAAGCTCACGATCGGGTACGTTCGTGTAGTCAAAAAAATTGCAAGTGAGAGAGAAAATGAGTGAGCAAAATTTTTCTCTTCGTTCCAGTTTTGGAAAGTTTTTGCTGGCTGATTTTTTACTTGCAAGAATTTGAAAGAAATAAAAAAAAACAAAAGTCTAAAGAAGATGTTTTTATAGTACAAAATAAATCAAAAAGAGCGAACCAACGCAGAAATTGGTAAGTTAATCAAATTTTTATTATTAAAACTAATTTTTTTTCAAATTCAAGCAGAGCGCCAGCAAAAACATCTGTTTGGATACAACTTCATCAGGATCAACTTTTCAGATACGTTCAGGGACCACTGAAGGTTTTATTTTAAGTCATATAGCATTTCTAGACATTTCTAGCATTTCTTGACGATAAATGAGGGTAAAACAAAGTATATGCTGTCTACAAACAAGGGAGCGCGGCGTTTAGACTCCCACGTTTCATCCGGCAGCTATAACTTTGAAGTAGTCAAGGAGTTCGTTTACCTTGGCACCGCCATTAATACCATACCACCAACGAAATCAGCCTGGAGATAAAGCGAAGAACAATAATTGCTAATAGGTGCTACTACGGGCTCAGTAAGCAACTAAGTTCCAGAGCCCTCTCTCGATCGACAAAACTAACACTCTACAAGACGCTCGTTCTACCTGTGCTGCTTTATGGCGCTGAGGCATGGGTAGTTTCGCAAGCTGACGCAGCCGCTCTGGGGGTGTTCGAGAGAAAAGTTCTTCGCAAAATCTTCGGTCCTGTTGGAGTCGGCGATGACTATCGCATCCGAATGAACCACGAGCTGTATGAGCTCTACGGAGACATTGACGTAGTTCGGCGTATAACTGTGCAGCGACTACGCTGGCTGGGTCATGTCCATCGTATGGACGACGAAGCTCCAGCGAAAAAGGTGCTCGAGGCGAGGGTCGCTGGTCAACGACGACGTGGGAGAACATGCCTCCGATGGATGGACCAGGCTGAGGAAGCCCTAACCGCACTTGGTGTATCCGATTGGAGAAGGCGCGCGCAAAGCAGAGGCGCCTGGCGAGAGCTGATGAGGTCGGTAGAAATCCGGACACGGGTTGTCACGGCCATCTAAGTAAGTAAGTAAGCATTTCTAGACGTGGTCTTTGTCCTAGACACTGTGGGTTCTGCACTGACAGTATTCAAAGAGATGTTACTAAGTCCCATGTAAGACATGCCGATATTCTTTCACCGATTTTATTATCTTTTCTTTTTTTTCGCTGTTTCGTCGTCCATTGCTTTAGACACGACGATTTTGCCGAACGATGTTTGCTTGCTGTTTCATTATTTTTTCATGTGAGTGAAGGTGTTAGAACGATAAATCGTCACAAAATCGCTGGTACGAATGATTTCTAAGACGATTTTAATTTTCGCCTTCTCTTCGGCTCCTGCGTCCACAAACTTAAAATCGGTGAGAGAAATTGTCGTCATATCGGCATGTCTAACATGGGACTAAGACTAACGTGGAATACATGTTACCCTTAAAAAATGCAAAACAAGAGATTAGCCAACGTTTGCAGCCTGCAAACTCTGACTGTGGATTTTTTTGACTACAGGATAAGAGCATAAATTAAAATTATTGAAGGAAACTCTATTTATAAGTTTATATAAATCCAAGCACTAGAAAAAACAAAGAACTACATGAATAGTATATTTTAGCTTCTTGTTCGTTAACTTATTCTAAACCGCCGTTACAATTTCCCCAAGGAAACGAACATGCAGAGTTGGCATTTTTCGCGATTGTTGAATGCTATTTGGAATGCAATTTCGTTGGTGCTTAATTCATCAAGTGATTCAAAATGGCAGAGTTTATACGTCATTCAAATTTAATAAAGAATATCGCGTTTTTTGTTCTCTCTTACTCTCTTCGAGATATTTGATTGAATAGCTGATCACACGTGATTTTTTGATTGAATGGGTTAATTGTAACCCTGTGATTGATTGATGCAGGTCTGAAGCTCCATCAAAATTTTGATTGATGCGATGAAGTGTTGAAAGTTCATTTCCGCTCTCGCAGTGAGTTAATTTTTTTTTTCGCTGGAAAAACAACAACAAATTTTGAATGATCCTTCAATTTGAATGACGTGTAAACATTGACAAAGTGACATGGATGAGGGTATTAGCTCTGACTGCGCTAACGCATCTTCAATTTTATTTCTGTATTCCATGTATGTAAATAAACGCAAGATTATTAACGCAATTACTATATAACGCAATTACTTACCAAATTGAATTTTTTAAAGATTTTAGGGCAGCAATGAACATATGTGGGCAAGGGCGTAGCCAGCCTTTGACCTAGGGGGGCCGAAGGTTATCAAAATGAAAACGTACAATTAAATTTAAATAACTAATAATTTAGTTTTAAACAAATAAAATCTTTCTGGGAACTTCAGAAAATCTCTGCAAAACATTGTCTACACCAGTTTGCGATTTGATCCCTAGAATACGATTTTCACAGAGCAATGGGCGATTTTTTTGCCTCCCCACAAATCGACCCGGCCTAGTATACTCACAGGACCTCAAGCGGTCTTCTATCATTGTTGATCGCAGCCAAATTTTGGCACACCTGAATGAGCTCAAAGTCCTTTTTATAGATGCAGTGGTGTATAACAATGCTGAAATAATTTGAATGTCTTTGTTTACTTGTGGATTAAACATAGCAGATTCTTTATATTTACTATCAAACAACAAGGTTGGTTTGTTTGAACACAATAAACGCCACAGTTGTATTTCCGCTTGCAATCCACCTTAAGCGTAAAAATCAGACAATTTCGCCAAGTGCATACTCTAAACGACTGGATCAGTGTTGAGTAGATTTAAGGAATGCAACAACGATAAATAAAAAGCAGCTGAGTTATCTTTGCTTAGTTTTGTTTCAAATGATGATATTAAAGAATCTAGATACGGAACATACAAAGAACGCCTGAAGTATTCCCTTAGCGACGCAGCTGGATGATTCGCTCTATGCTGTTGGCGATAAACTTTACGCGAAAGGCGTAAATCAAAATTTAAAGTATCAGCTATTTTTATGGCTAAAGAGTTGTTCTTTAACAGTTGTTGTAATTCTTTTGATATGCTCAGCACACTTAATTACATCCAGATGTTTTGACAGCAGTATATTGGCCACCGGCTCAAGAATCTGACTGTATTTGGCAATAAGACATAACGCCAGTATAAATATGGTCTGTCCAGCAGCAGAAAGTAATTGGAAAGCAGCTTTTCTTGTGCCAACTTTCCTTCGTGGGAGAGTTTTTCAAGACCGGCCATTATGTCTATAAAATGTCCATTAAACAATGCTATGATCTTGTATTTTTTGGCGACCATTTCACACAGAATAATTTTGGAGAATAATTTTGGCGCAGTGTAGATTCTTTGAAAAAGTTAATTATATCTGTTACTGTGCCAACAAAAATACAAAGAGAACACAAAAAACACGGAAAAAACGACTGGATAAAAAGTACAGCGCAAGTTTTCTCCAACCCATTCTTCGCTTATGATTTATTTACGACATATAACATAGATCCTGGCTTGATAAAGTTTTCTGCATGGTTTACTCAATTTTAACGTTAACGTCATAGTTATTAAAGAAAACGAGCAATATGCCATTTTACTTCAAGCGTGGGGCAGCGGCCCCACTCTTTCCCCCCATATACGCCCATGTATGTGGAATTTTTATTTTTGACATGCGCTTTTTTTCGCTGAAGTCGAGTTTTATTTTCTCTTTTTTTTCATATATTCTGACATTTTTACTTGTATTGCAAATTTAAAAAAATTTTCTGTTCGAGTACTTTTTAGATTTTTCTTTGTTTTGCGAGAGAATTTGTTCCTACTCTCAAAAAATTTTTACTGGCAAGTTTTTACTGAAAAAGTACGCGAATAGACCTACTGTTTGTGTTGTTACTAAAAAAAAAAAATAAGATGATTGTGTTTGCCGTAAAAATAATATAAAATATAAAACTATTTGACATAGACGTCATCCTCAGTGGCAGGAAAAGAAAAACAAAACTAAAAAATATAAATATACAAAGCACACAAATTGTGCGCGATAAATGGGATAGCTGTGAAGAAAAAAATTTACGAAGTTTAGGCAGTAAAAGTTAGTTAAACAGACATAAGAACACAAAAAAAAAAGGAGGGTGAAAAATTTATATAAATTGGAAAAAGATTTATATAAAAAAATAAAATCTCCTACAGCACGAAATCACAGTACGTGTGTGTCAACCTGCGAACTGCTGGATGCTTACGAGCCGACTCCAGGCTAAGGTTGCTAGCTGTTGTCAGCAGCCGGCTAGCAGATTTCGGCTAAGTGCCCATAAAAGGGTTCCAGCTTTCATTGGCCTATAGGCTATTCAATTCAGGTGAGAGATACTGTGCATTTCACATTTTTGTTCATTGCTCGGAACTTGGTTTGTCAGATATCAATATCGAGGACGTGGAATTCTTAGAACTCCGGCTAGTGGTACTTAACGCCCTCGTTTGTAGCGTGAAGACAAGCTTACCACCACAGGCATAAAGGCGGCAAGCGCCAGTGGAAACGGAACAAGTTCTGTTTGGCAAGTCATCTGCTCTCCAAAGACAATTGGCAAACATTTGCTGGAAAATTCAAAGAATCAACAAGGAACAGAGAACGCATACCTTTTCATTTATTGCGTCAGCCGGCAACAACAACCACAGCAGACAGCTAAAAGATTACAACAAAGTGGCCATAAATGGTGTCAACATTCATTGTTGAAATTGAATTCTGCTCTTTTGTCCGCTGCTACTGACGAGTATCAAATCGCACTAGTATCTGAGCTGATTATATGTCCACATCAGGAGCGTCAACAGCAAGACCGACAAGAACACGAACACCAGCAACGAGGTCATTTCGAAGTGCCACCAAGCCAAAGAAGAAAAAAACTTACCCCTGACCGCACGGGAAGACATTGATTTCTACTCACATAAAAGAAAAAAAATATTACAGGTATACACATTTAAAATTGCATTAAAAACTGCCACTGGCTAACTTGATTGTGCCATTGATCACAGATGACGCAATGATCTGGCAATCATCTGGAAATTACTCTTAAACAGTCGCCAGCATCTTCAGCTTAAGTCAGTCAGCATCAACGCCAGCGACAATGTCACACGGAAGCGCCACCGCACACTAAAACATCACCAGCCTGAATAACAAGCGGCGCAGGTTATACTTGCAGCATATCACCCCTATGGCGACAACAACATCAACAGTCACAATATCCACAGTAAACAACAGTCTTTCAAAACAACAATCCACCACAACAACATCAAAGCCCAAGGATCAGGTTTTTTCTTATCATTATTATTAAGAGTTTATTATGCTTATATTATTCGTATGCATACTATGAAAATTTCGTATCCTAACTTAAACTATTAGGCTATTCACAGTTTGAATACGCAGGTCTGTTATATTTACGATTTCTTATGCTTACGCCAATTTATGCCAGCGTATTGTGCTTTATTGTTGTTTTGCATGCAAACGCCAATACTCAGCCACTCGGATATAGAAGTGGCTCTTGGACGTGATATTATTTTTTTGAGCCTCGTATTTTTATGATATGTCTGTTCGCTCAAAATCTAAAAATGTTTAAATTAAAAAATTCTGCTGTTTTTTATTTTCCTTCTGTTGCTTTTCATATACTAACAATTTCATTGGCAAAGTTTGTTTTTTTTTGAGCTTTTTTTGAAATCAAAAACTTACCGATACGTTCACAGTATCAATATTACCAAAGGCTATAAATACGCGTTGTTCGTATCAGTTTAAAATGTGAATAGCCATATAATGTTTTGAAAAGAAAAAATGGGGTGTCCGAGTCTCTGTAAAGATAAAAAGAGGTAGATTAAATTTAATTTTTAAAATTTATTCTCATCAGCATAAGATTACGATGGCTATACACTAAAAAAAACTAAAAAACTAAAAAACTAAAAAAACTAAAAACTAAAAAAAAAAGATACTAACAAAAATAAAATAACACTACACCACAAATTAAACACACACACACACACACACAACACTTTAAAAAAAATTTAAATTGACGATACTCTACAAAAAAAAATAGAACATACATTTTCTAACAAGAATAAAATAACAATACAATAAAAGAAAGATATCGATAAGAGAATTTAAAATTTTAAATTTATAACACACTACAAAAAAAATATACCTACAAATTCTAACAAGAATAAAATTAACTATACTACAATAAAAATAAAAGAGAATTCAAAATTTTTAATTTACAATACACTAAAAAAAAAAAATAAACATACAATTCTAACAAGAATCAAATTATACTTCACTATAATGAAATTAAGAGAGAATTTAAAATGTTAAATTTACAATACACTAAAAAAAAGGGGGAATATAAACATTCTAACAAAAATACAATAACAATACAATAAGAGAAAAATGTAGATAAAATAACTTAAAGATTCGAACAAAAATAAAATTACTATACACTACTAAAAAAAAAAAAAAATTAAATTGGCCAATACACTACCCGACTAGATTTTATTACCAATGCAAGAAAGTAAGCTACACTACAAAACCAATAGATAACATTTTAAATTTGGAATAAATTAAACTACTCTAAGAAAAAAAAATAAAAAATCCCTAAGCTTTTGTCTCAATTTCAAAACTCATATGTTGTCAGTTCTAAAGAGGCTTAATTGTTTTCTTTCATCTGCTATTCAAAAATTTATTGCAGGCCATATCGCAATATTTTCGAAAAGGCTTACAGTAACTTGAAGGCGTTTTGCATTGTATAATATTGTTTAACATTGTATGATTTAGTATAAGCTGTTATATCCTGTTTGTATATGCATAGATTCAATATAATTACATATGTACATATGTTGGTTTTTGGGGTGACCTTAACGACGGCACCGTGTCGCCATGGCCGGTTTTAATCCGGGTAGGGGAGGATAGCCAGGATGGAACTCCATCGAAGCATTGACCCAAAAAGAGACCGACGCAGCAGAGTGGACCTTAGGTACGTCAGTGGGTGAGTTAGTGTTTTGGGCTTGTTTCTTTTCTTTACAGGTGGATAACAAGTGACCGGACGAAACGGTAAGGTATTCGGGTTGGTTGGTTTTTTTTTGTGATAAACTGGTACGATATAATTTTTTTTTTCTTGTACATTTCCGGCTGTCAGTTGGCGGCGGCAAAAATCCCACCCCACCTCCGGCGAGTCATAGCCGCGCTTACGTCAGCGTACCAGCGCTGCCAGAGCCAATGATGGGGTGTGTGTTGTCAGCCATTTGAGACTGACGGCATGCATAGTAGAAATATCCGGTAGTTAGTTAGTTAATTAAGTGAGGAGGGAGCAAGTCACCTAGTTACTGCGGCCTCAAAGGCCCATTGTAACAAACCTCTATAAGTTATAGTTCATCCTTAATCGTTAAATGCGTTAGGAACCGAGCGATGTCCTTGGGTGAACTATCCGCTGTTAGATGCGGTTCTAGGTACAATGCACCTAAGTAACGAAGACGGGTCCTGATTAGACCGTTACAGTGACACAAGATGTGCTCTGCTGTTTCTTCATCTCCATTACATAGTCTACACAGATCTTCCTGGATTATACCCATGGTTGATAAGTGTTTATTTACCTTACAATGTCCAGCTAGGAAACCTGTGACAAGTCTGATAGATCTCCACTTAGAGTCAGGAATTGTTTCGTTCTTTCGAGCGAAGTGGTTGGCATGAATGTTTTCGCCTGTCTGTTACCTTCAGTTTCCCTCCAGTAATGCAGTGCCTCTCTGTTTAACCACATTTTAATGTTATGGTGCATAGTACCCCATGGTATCCCGCAGAATGGTTCTGGGCCTATGAAGAGCCTTGTAGCCCCTTTCCTGGCTAGTTCGTCCGCGATTTCGTTACCTAAATAGCCGCTATGACCCTGGTACCCAAATGAGATGGACTCTGCTATGGGTAGATACCTTGATAAGTAGCTTTAGGCAGTCCCATACGAGTTTAGACGTGATTTTATATTCGCTAAGTGCAAGTAGAGCTGCTTTACTATCAGAGTGAATGTAAATGTTTTTGTTCCTAGTGGGACTGTTTACATACTCTCTTAGGCAGATCTCAATGGCGTGGACCTCAGCTTGGAAGACTGAATTACCTGTGCCCATGCTGGCATATATAGATTTTCCCTGCCTTAAGCCAAAAACTCCAGCTCCTACCCCTTTATCTGTCTTTGAGCCGTCAGTATATCAGGCTTGAAAGTCACCAGTGAACCGTGGCCTCTCTTTTTCCCATGTCGTTCTGTTTGGGAAGGAGACTTGGAAGTTTTTGTAGAAGTTGAATTATGGAAGGCAGAGATCGCAGGGTAATAACCTTAGATTCTCGTCCTTGGTTATTTCGTCTAACAGCGCTGAGTGAGTATTACTTGGTATAATCAAATTGTTGGTATAATCAAATGATGAGCCTGACTGTGAAGAGCAGAGCTTCTTTCTCAACAAGAGATGTAATGGTGGTATACCAAGCAAAACCTCCAAAGCAGCAGTTGGAGCAGAACGCATCGCTCGTGTGATACATACACAAGCTAGTCGTTGCAATTTGCTGAGCTTGGCTTGAGCTGTTTTTTGGATCGTTTTACTCCACCATACTGGTGCGGCATATAAGACGATAGGTCTCGTGATGGAAGTATATATCCACATGACTAGTTTGGGACTTAGGCCCCAGTTTTTACCTACAAAGCTCTGCTGACCCATAATGAGGCCCTTGCTTTGTTTACGGTGTTGTTTAGGTGTGGGTTCCATGTGAGTTTATCATCAAGCGTCACACCTAAGTATTTGACTTCGTTTGAGAAGATTATAGTTTCACCGAGAAGAGTAGGTTCAGTTAGACTTTCCCTGGCTCTTTTCTTGGTGAAGACGATGATGTTGGTTTTTTTTGGGGTTGACATTTAGCCCTGTTTCCCTGCTCCATTTAGCTACTATGTTGAGTGCTCTCTGGAGGAGATACGATAAGGTATCCTCGTATTTTCCTCTGATAAGGATCACGATGTCATCAGCGTAACCCTGCACATCGAAGCCATTTGAGCTAAGAAGCTCTAATAGTTCATCAACCACAATGGACCACAGTGTTGGAGAGAGAACTCCTCCTTGTGTGCAGCCTTTTGCGGCGAGTACTCTTAGTTCTACCGTGCCCAAAGTTGATTTCATATTCCTGACTTTCAGCACGTTATGCACCTAAGCACTTCTTGTTCCATCAACACCTTTGCGCTGAATGCATTATATGAGCGTATGCGGTGTTGTCAAAAGCACCTTCAATATCTAGGAAGCACCCGATTGCATATTCTTTGTTCCCAAGTGATTTTACAATCTTGTTTGTAAGATCTGAAGAGCATGAGTCGTGGATTTCCCTGGTTGATATGCATATTGTAGCGAATGCAGTGGATGGTCTCTAAGACAACCCTATCTGATATGCCGATCAACAATTTTCTCCATAGTTTTTAGGAGAAAGGAGGTGAGGCTTATTGGTCTATACGATTTTGGTTGATCCGAAGGTCTACTGCCCATTTTAGGTATAAATCTAACAATAACCTCTCTCCAGGCTTTGGGTATAGTACCCCATGCGAAGCTCGTCCTAAAGATAGCTATCAAGAAAGGCATTAGTAGCACTAGGCTATTTTGCAAGAGTGCGGGAAAGATGCCGTCTGCTCCAGCTGCCTTGTATGGTTGGAATGTGCTGAGAGCCCATTTTATCCTGCCCTCGTTGAAGATTGATCTGGATAATCTCCAATCTATTATGTTTGGTCTTCTATGCCCTGTCTGTAATAGGTTCGTTGGAGTTCCAGTCAATGTAGTAGAACCCGGGAAGTGGGTATCGGCAAGAAGCTTTAGAGTCTCGAGGCGATCATTGGTAAATGTGCCATTCGGTCTCTTTAGCAGGCCGATGTCATTAGTGTGAGTTTTAGATAGAACTCTGTGGATTTTTGCACTACTGGTAGTGTCTTTAAGACTTTCGCAGAAGAACTTCCATGAGTTCCTCTTTGCACTTCTAATCTCTTTGTTATAGTTGGTGAGGGCTTCTCTATAGCTGTCCCAATCACCAGTTGATTTGACTCTATTAAATAGTTTCCTAGTTACGGTCCTAAGTTTGGCCAATTTCTTGTTCCACCAAGGAGTGTGCCTATTTCCAGTTTTTGTGGTCTCTGAGCAGGCTTGATGGTAGGAAGTTTGGATAGCTGTGATAAGGTTGTCACTTGCTATTTCAAGGTCATCAATGTTTCTTACCTTCCTATTGCAACGATTTAAGTTTACCATGAGGAGTTTATTAAATAAATCCCAATCTGTGGATCTTGGTTGCCTATAGGTGTTTTTAGACTTGGTGCCAGTTTACGATAAAGTTTTTATAAATAAGGTTGAGAATGTGAGGTCAAGGGCTTCTTCTCTTATTCTATTTATAAAAGTGGGACGGTTCCCTACATTCAGAATTTCTAAATTATACTTATTTATAAATTCTAAAAGGCACTCACCTCTAATGTTAGTATCTGAGCTGCCCCATATTGTGTGGTGGGCGTTTGCGTCACAACCCAATATCAGCTGCTTGTTGGTCCTGGCACAATGTTCCACCAGTCTCTGTAGCGCCAGAAATTGGAGATCGGTAGAATCTCCAGGCAGGTAAGCTGAACAAATTATGATATCTGTCTTACCTGCCTCAGATGGTATCTCCACCATAGCCGCAACTTGGTCCTTGGTAGTGAACTCTGGAATTAGAAGAGTATTGATATCACGTCTTACTAATAAAAATGCTCTAGGTCTTCCTTCATTGAAGGAATCATAAAGCAACTCACCTGTGAGAGCCTTTATCTGGTCCCTATAAACATACGGTTCCTGGATAAAGGCAACATCAAGGTGATACCGGTAGAAGCACTGTGTTAAGACTGCCGAGGCAGCCTTAGCATGTTGGAGATTTACCTGGATACACCTTAGACCCATTTTACTTTTTTGGTCGACCGGGCCTGATTCTCGCCCTCTTCCATTTGGGCTCCTTTTCACCAAACGTTCTTAGAGCGTCTGAGTGGCTAGCTTGACGGGAAGTCCTTGTTGGTGACCGTGGCAGTTTTGATCTCTGAGTCGATTGAGATTAAGAGTCTCTGATGCTCGTCGAGCTTGCACTGGAAACCATTTTTGGTGGTGGCCGTGGTTGTTGTGTTCTCTGAGCAGATTGTGGCTGGGAGTCTCTGTTGCTCGTTGAACTAGCGTTCGTTACAGCCATTCGCTTGGCTGCCGGTATTGAATGGGGTTTGACCTCCCTTCTCGTATCTGGTTCAGCCTAACGCTTAGGGTGGGGTTGTGTTACTGTCTTCCCTATATCTTTAACTCTCATCTGTATTTGCCCGAAGTTTAGAAGGAGCTTCCCTCCTCGAGCACGGATTTTGTCCTTTGAGGCCTCATCGACAGACAGAGTTATTGTTTCACCACCTGTATTGCTCCTTTGCTGTCTCAAAACACGCCAGCCAGATGTTGTAAGCCCCATGTTTTGTCTGGCCAGTCGGACCATGAGGGAGCTTGCAGGCATGACATCTTCGGGAGGAATGTAGGTGATGCAGGTGAACAGCTTGGGTATATCATTACCCTCAGTGACCTTTAAGCTAGCATCTGGGAATGGTTTGATTTTCTCTGTCACAACCATCATCCAATCACGTGTCTCTTTGTTGTAACAAGCTTGAGAGCCACCCATCCCTTACTTGGCTGGTGATAAATCCTAGATTTGCAGACGTGTTTCCGGTATTGTCAATCTCCGTCAGCAAACTTCTTTTGATGAGTGTGATCTGCTCATCAGTCAGGATTTTGTTGGGATGCATACTATGCATGATAGCAACCTTACATGCGGCCATGGCGTCTCTGTAAGACTGTTTCGAGGTGCTAGGCTGATCGTCCTGAGCATTTTTGGTTAAAGCTAGGGATTGAGCTGGTTGCTTCTGTCCCTGGCTTTCCCGTTGCTTGTGTCTCTTAGTCGATTGCTCTTGTTCGGTTGGAGAGTTCTCCTCTGATTTTTGCCGCTTGTTCGCATTTGGATCAGCTGCGCCCTCCTCTGCAGCGCGTTTTTCTAAGGCAATGGCGTATCGCTGTCTTTCCAATTGCTTGGCAACTTCACGTTCTACACTATCCCTGACCAGTAAAGTACTCGTACCTCTGCTGGTGTTCCTCCGTGCCTGTCACACTAGAAGCCAAAGGTTTTTGAGTGCTTGAGCCAGGGACCGCATCGACAGCTACACCATTGCTTGGTTCTGATAGACCCTGAGATGACGCACTGTCCTTCCTCTTTCGTGTTGATTGGATATTGAGAGTGGCCGTTAGCATCTGCCCAATATCCGTTCCGGTACTTCCCGGCGAACGGAGTGGAGATTCTTCTTCTGACTCCGTGACTTGTTTTGGTTTTATCTTGTAGTTTATCCATAAACGTTTTTTTTTACTTAGGGAAATGGGGTCGAGTACATACAGAGCCCCGTATGCACGCACCAAGGCTGTCACTATGAGAGGGCGCCCGGTATCTCATAGGGATAACGCTAGCGATGCACATGTTTAATTTCCTGCACCATTCAGCCCTCGGCACGAATCCAGACACCTTGGCTTGGGAAGGTTTTACGGGGCACGACAAGACTTGTCAATGTTGGAAGCATGTTACGTCTTATAGCTTTCAATCTAATGTCTTACTACCCAACCCTCCTCCTTTTTCCTGGCTTGGGACAGGCTGGTCGAGACCTGGCGGAGTTGAATACCCGGTAAACATGACACACTTTTTAAAAGTTAAAAACTTATTTTCAAAGCTAGTAAATTGGAAACTGTATGTGTACACAATATTTAGTGTACACTGCTTTTTTCACAGTTAGAGAATAGGGCCCCAGGTTAAAAGTTAAAAAATTCTGCACTCTCAGAGGGCAGAATTTTTTGGCGAGAAAAGAAAACGCTATTATATAATTTGACCTATTAATGATGTAGAACATGATCTGTACACACAATTTGCCACAATAGCTGCGTTTTTTCCAACCTTCAAATCCAATTTGCATGAAAAACAAAATTCGGCTCTTCATATGTTCACAACGCTATCTTACTTACTTACTTACTTAGATGGCCGTGACAACCCGTGTCCGGATTTCGACCGACCTCATCAGCTCTCGCCAGGCGCCTCTGCTTTGCGCGCGCCTTCTCCAATCGGATACACCAAGCGCGGTTAGGGCTTCCTCAGCCTGGTCCATCCATCGGAGGCATGGTCTCCCTCGTCGTCGTTGACCAGCGACCCTCGCCTCGAGCACCTTTTTCGCTGGAGCTTCGTCGTCCATACGATGGACATGACCCAGCCAGCGTAGTCGCTGCACAGTTATACGCCGAACTACGTCAATGTCTCCGTAGAGCTCATACAGCTCGTGGTTCATTCGGATGCGATAGTCATCGCCGACTCGAACAGGACCGAAGATTTTGCGAAGAACTTTTCTCTCGAACACCCCCAGAGCGGCTGCGTCAGTTTGCGAAACTACCCATGCCTCAGCGCCATAAAGCAGCACAGGTAGAACGAGCGTCTTGTAGAGTGTTAGTTTTGTCGATCGAGAGAGGGCTCTGGAACTTAGTTGCTTACTGAGCCCGTAGTAGCACCTATTAGCAATTATTGTTCTTCGCTTTATCTCCAGGCTGATTTCGTTGTTAGTGTTAATGGCGGTGCCAAGGTAAACGAACTCCTTGACTACTTCAAAGTTATAGCTGCCGGATGAAACGTGGGAGTCTAAACGCCGCGCTCCCTTGTTTGTAGACAGCATATACTTTGTTTTACCCTCATTTATCGTCAAACCCACTTTTGCTGATTCCTTTTCGATAGCGGCGAAAGCAGCGGTAACATCTCTCTTGGTTCTGCCAACAATATCAATATCATCAGCGTACGCAAGGAGCTGGACACCTTTATAAAAAATGGTGCCATTACGATGCACACCGGCCTTTCGTACGATCCCCTCCATGATGATGTTGAAGAGATCGCAAGACAGTGGATCGCCTTGCCTGAAACCTCTTTCGGTATTGAAGGTTTCGGAGAGGTCATTTCCTACCTTGACGGAGCTGCGTGTGTTGCTCAACGTCATTCTGCAAAGTCTAATCAACTTTGCAGGTATACCGAACTCAGACATTGTTGCGTATAGGCAATCCCTTCTCGGGCTATCGAACGCAGCTTTAAAGTCGACAAAGAGATGGTGTGTGTCAATTTGATTTTCGTGGGTTTTCTCCAGGATTTGTCGTAGCGTGAAAATCTGGTCTATGGTGGACTTACCAGGTCGAAAGCCACACTGATAAGGTCCAATCAGTGTTTTTGTAATTGGCTTTAATCTTTCACACAGTACGCTTGAGAGAACCTTATATGCGATGGAAATAAGACTGATACCTCTATAACTTGCGCAGATTGTAGGGTCTCCTTTCTTAAGTATAGGGCACAGTACACTGAGGTTCCAATCGTCGGGCATGCTTTCTGCTAGCCATATTTTGCTGATGAGCTGATGCATGCGCCTTATCAATTCATCGCCGCCGGTTTTAAACAATTCAGCTGACAGGCCGTCAGCACCCGCTGCTTTATTGTTTTTGAGTCGTTGGATAGCAACTCGAACCTCTTCATGGCTAGGTGTTGATACTTCCACTCCGTCATCGTCGATTGGTGGCACTGCACTGTGCTCTCGATGGGCGGCATTGGTGGAATCGTCGCCATTAAGTAAATTGGAGAAGTGCTGTCTCCACAATCTAAGCACACACTGTGTATCCGTATTCAGATCTCCATTTTCGTCTCTACAAGTGGATACTCCGGGCTTGAAACCTTGGGTTAGACGCTTAACCTGTTGATAGAATTTTCGTGCATCCTTCTTGCCCTGGTATACCTCTAGTTCCTCACGCTCACGCTTTTCCTGCTCTCTTTTCTTGCGTCTGAAAAGGCGCCTCTCTTCCTTCCTCTTTTCGCGGTAGTTTTCTCGCACGGCTCGCGTTGCAGCTGACTGCAGCGTTTTTCTATAAGCGGCGTTTTTTACTGCAGTCGCAATGCGACACTCCTGATCATACCATTGGTTCCGAGGTTGCGGGCGCCGGAAACCAATGACTTCTTCAGCGGCAGCGCGCATGGAGTGGGATATATGCGCCCAAAGTCCGCCGGCGTCGTCGAGTCCAGAGGTTGGTTGGTTGAGCTTAACCGAGAGTTGAGCGGAGTAGGCTTCGGCAGTCCGTTGTAATTGCAGCTTAGCGACATCTAGCTTTCGTTGCATTCCTGTGCGTATGTTCTTGGCATTGCATAATCGCATGCGGATCTTGGCTGCAACAAGATAATGGTCGGAGTCAATGTTGACCCCCCGAAATGTACGCACATCTAGAACACTAGAGGCATGCCTTCCGTCGATTACAATATGATCAATTTGGTTTCGCGTTTTTTGATCAGGGGACAGCCAGGTGGCCTTGTGGATGTCGAGGTGCTTAAATCTGGTGCTACTAACTACCATGTTTCGTGCCGCGGCGAAGTCGATCAGTCTTAGACCGTTGTTCGTAGAGGTCTCGTGAAGACTGAACTGACCGACAGTGGGGCCAAAGATGCCTTCCCTTCCGACTTTCGCATTAAAATCGCCGAGGACTATTTTCACGTCATGAACCGGAAGGTGGTCATATACGTCCTCAAGACTAGCGTAGAAAGCGTCTTTGACGGCTTCGTCCTTTTCCTCCGTCGGGGCGTGCGCGCAAATAAGGCTTATGTAGAAAAATTTTGCCTTGATGCGGATCGTGGCCAATCTTTCGTTCACAGGTGTGAACCGGGAAACAAGGTGGCGTAGTTTCCGGCTAACAACGAATCCACATCCGAATTCGCGCTTCTCCGCATGGCAGCTGTAGTAGATATCGCAGTGTGCTTGTTTAGAGCAGCCTTGCCCTTTCCATCGCATTTCCTGGATGGCGGTGATGTCAGCCTTTATTGTTTTGAGGGCTTCCGCCAGTTGGATAATGGCACCTTCCCTATAAAGGGTTCGGACATTCCAGGTGCATATCCGTAAATCATTGTCCGTTTTTCGTTTGCGGTGGTCGTCAACGTAATTGGGGTTCTTATCCGAGGCTGGTTTAGTTTTCATTGGGCAGTAGTAATGTGGCGGGACCCAAACCCTGCGCACATTCCATGTTTAAGGTCTATGGATCGACCCGCCGCTCAAATTAGCCGTCAAACTGACGGATGCCAGTTTGCCGTTGCCCAGGGAACACCACTTGGAGGTTTGAGTCGACTTGAGACGATTTCGACATGGATAATGCTGGCCTCGCCAGGTTGAGGCGGTCAGACACGTTGCCATGTGAAGGTTCGCCCCCTGTTCCCCTCACAACGCTATCTAGCTGTGACAAATTGACAATTTATGTAAACGACGTGGAATCGACTGATTTGGCTCATGCATCATGCCTGTGAAGCATTCTTCATGAACCCACATAACCGACCGCTTCCATTGGGCGAACGAAGAAAAATTCCTTCATTCGTTGAGGCAGTTGAAACAGTTTGGTCCGAATCAAGGCAAGGAGAACGGTTGGACCGAACGAAGATTTATATAGCGAACAAAACGTAGCGATGGGAACGTCGGACAGTGGAAATGGTCAATGCATCGAGCTACATTCGACAAATATGTCAAATAAGCCATAATAAACAAAAATTTGTGGAAATTCATTAAATTGAATAAAAAAGAATTAAAATAATAAGAAATGCAATTGGAGAATTTTTTGGTTAGTGATTATGCTAAAATTGTTTATAAAACAAAACAAACTGATGTTTTTTTGATACATGCTACACGATGGACACCGACAAAATTTGTTGTTATTTTCGTGGGTAAAAAAATAATGGAATTCAAAAGAGCTTCTCTTTTACACAAAAGCTTCCAAGCAACCGACAAATTATGTTTACGGTCCCAAGGTGAAAACAATTTAGAAAAAAAATAAGTAATTTTTCCGAGAAAATATTATAAAAGTATAAGGCTTTTCAGATTCGTTGAGCAATATGAATAAAAAATTCTTATTAAGAAGAAAAATTGCTTTTACAATGTCTAGGTTTTTTTGTTTTTTAACAAGTTTCTTTCTGACTAGCGAATAAACTAGCCCTTAAGCACTATTGAAGTGGGTGAAGTGGCTGGGGAATGATAATGTAGAAGGTTGCAATTGACCACTGCCTATGACATGTTCAAGTTCAATTCTCCAGTTCAACGTAAATAAAATAGATTGAGTGAAACTAGACTAGTTAATTAAGGACTAGTGAAAGTGCAAGATACTGATTCAGAAATATTCGAAATTATTACTAAATACGAAAGTAAAGATAATAAAAAAACTATTTGCCTGAAATTGTTCTTTCATATATTGAAAAATAGTTCCGTAGACACTGCAGAATATCTAAAACTTGAACTTGAAAACCTTTCTGCGGGATTCTAGGACTCAGAATATTAGAAAAAAACTTCGTGAAGACAAGCGCTTTCCAGGAAAAACTCATATTTCAGTGTTTTTGTGGTTTGTTCGTTACGAGGCTTGCAGTTTTCGAGACTTATACTATGTTTTCACCTGCACGAAATCTTGCGATTTTGAGAAAGTGACTTAAAAGTGTTTCTATTTAGCATGTTGCCATCTAGATTTCATTTCAAGGAAATCGTCATTATTTCGTTGCTTACAAAAATTATTTGTGAATTGAAAATAAATTTGAGAATGTGTTCCTTGTTTGTTGAAATATTTAAAAAAAATGCGGGAGCGGCATTTGAAAAATTTGCTCAATTTTGCGGTGGCCACGGTGTTCATTAATTTTTTTTTCCCAAGCTGCGACAAGCAATCGCTCATTTGGGCTCCAAGGCTTCTTTTGTCCGTATTTTTTTTTTGTCTTTTTCATGCTAGTGTCCATAGAAATAAAAAATAAGGAATTGCTTTTGTGCTCACATACACTGCACGTGTACTGAGACATTTTTTCAGATGTCAGTGCTCGAAATTTGTGACATTTGCTCTTGCCGAGCAAAACAAAACAAATTTATAAGCTATAGGATCTGTCAAAGCACAAGCTTGACTTCAGGGACGCATTCATTTTTCATGGTGTCATATATTTACAGGGCGCCTTTGTTATCACGAGTAAATTCATACATTTTGTTTGATTATTGCTTTTTATTGGTATTATATAAACCATATAGAATTATTCTTTAGTTCAGTTCGCTCACTTAAGTGATTGAAACTTTAACTGAATTATTTTTATGAACAAGGTATTTTTATATTACAAAAAAAAATAATGATATATAAAAAATAAGAAATTAATTTGCATGTATATATTTAGTTTATTATATATGTAGTTGCATGCATATCAAATTTTTTATATAAATTTAAAACGAAGAATTGTTTTTGTAAAATATAGTTAGTATGTAATAAATTTATGTATTATAAATCATTGACTTAACTTCTTCACTAAGAAAATGTGTTATACAGAAACTTATTTCATATCGTCGTTTGGCGTGCAAAATCGCATATCCGCCACTTGCACATACACACACACACACACACACACGGTGATAGTAAAATTCCACAGGAGTGCAGAAAAATTGCTTTTTTAAACTTACTTACTTACTTACTTAGTTGGTCGTAACAACCCGTGTCCGGGTTTCAACCGACCTCATCAGCTCTCGCCAGGCGCCTCTGCTTTGCGCGCGCCTTCTCCAATCGGATACACCAAGTGCGGTTAGGGCTTCCTCAGCCTGGTCCATCCATCGGAGGCATGGTCTCCCTCGTCTTCGTTGACCAGCGACCCTCGCCTCGAGCACCTTTTTCGCTGGAGCTTCGTCGTTCATACGATGGACATGACCCAGCCAGCGTTGTCGCTGCACAGTTATACGCCGGACTACGTCAATGTCATCGTAGAGCTCATACAGCTCGTGGTTCATTCGGATGCGATAGTCATCGCCGACTCGAACAGGACCGAAGATTTTGCGAAGAACTTTTCTCTCGAACACCCCCAGAGCGGCTGCGTCAGTTTGCGAAACTACCCATGCCTCAGCGCCATAAAGCAGCACAGGTAGAACGAGCGTCTTGTAGAGTGTTAGTTTTGTCGATCGAGAGAGGACTCTGGATTAGTTGCTTAGTTGCTTACTGAGCCCGTAGTAGCACCTATTAGAAATTATTGTTCTTCGCTTTATCTCCAGGCTGATTTCGTTTTTGGTATTAATGGCGGTGCCAAGGTAAACGAACTCCTTGACTACTTCAAAGTTATAGCTGCCGGATGAAACGTGGGAGTCTAAACGCCGCGCTGCCTTGTTTGTAGACAGCATATATTTTGTTTTGCCCTCATTTATCGTCAAACCCACTTTAGCTGATTCCTTTTCGATAGTGGCGAAAGCAGCGGTAACATCTCTCTTGGTTCTGCCAACAATATCAATATCATCAGCGTACGCAAGGAGCTGGACGCCTTTGTAGAAAATGGTGTCATTACGATGCACACCGGCCTTTCGTACGATCTCCTCCATGATGATGTTGAAGAGATCGCAAAACAGTGGATCGCCTTGTTTGAAACCTCTTTCGGTATTGAAGGTTTCGGAGAGGTCATTTCCTACCTTGACGGAGCTGAGTGTTTTGCTCAACGTCATTCTGCAAAGTCTAATTAACTTTGCAGGTATACCGAACTCAGACATTGTTGCGTATAGGCAATCCCTTCTCGGGCTATCGAACGCAGCTTTAAAATCGACAAAGAGATGGTGTGTGTCAATTTGATTTTCGTGGGTTTTCTCCAGGATTTGTTGCAGCGTGAAAATCTGGTCTATGGTGGACTTTCTAGGTCGAAACTCACACTGATAAGTTCCAATCAGTGTTTTTGTAATCGTCTTTAATCTTTAACACATTACGCTTGAGAGAACCTTATATACGATGGAAATAAGACTGATACCTCGAGTTTTAATAACAAATATATTTAATTAAAGTGTTAATTTTTTTAAGAAATCATTCTCGATGCCACGAATTGCTTGATTGTTTTATTTTCACGTGTTTGTGTGTAGCGTGTAGAAATAGGTTGGAACCACGAAGTCTCGCACCATTTTCATAATGTCCGGTGAGCAGGTATCTGGAAGGAAATATAAAAATATATAAGATGTATACATACATATATATATAAAAATTTTACATCTTTAAGATTCGTACTTCCGGTAGTAGTGACCAGTTCAAACACGCGGCAACGAAGCCATCTTTTAATTGTTCTTAATCATTAGAAAATAACACTAAACAGGCGATAGAATAACAGCTGATCAAGAAAGATAGTCAAACAAGACAACCGGTACTATTAAAAGCTTTTCATAATTCACCTTTACATAGCATTGTTATTGTACAAAGTTTTGTGTGTGGCCAAATACAACCGAAATACAAAGAGTAGAATCGAAAGACTAGCAGAAAGAAAAAGTTCAGGTGGGTGTGCAGTTCGATAATACCAAGTAATTGTTAATATATATACAAAAAATGGAAAAAATGTAGTTTAAATCGAGTTAAGTTTTTTTGTGTTCCTAAGTGTTAAAATCGTTACCCTAAAAAGAAAAGAATAAAATAGAAAACTTTTATATTAAAACTGTGAAATTCCGCTGAGCTAGCTGGAAGGCACGAAGACCACATCCGGTATAATGGCTAGCGAAGGTATGATGGCTAACATGTGTTGCGAGAATTTCAAAAAATATAGTTCTTTTTTTCTCTTTTTCTGCTTAGCTATCACAGCACAACATAAAAAACAAATGAGCCACTCGCAACGCGAAAAGGGAGATACATATAAATGCAGAACTGAGCTTCAAAGCAAAAAAAACAACGGAAAAAAATCTTTTTTTTTTTTTGTTTGACAGGCATTTTCTTAAGGGTTGATGGCACACAGTGATCGTTTCAACGGCGTTCAAAACTTTTTGTTGGAGTAAAAACAACGTGCTAACGCTCTTTATTGATAAAAAGATGTACGTGGCGAAACCGCGGACCACTGTGGCCTGCTAGTATTGAATAAATTTAGGTTGCATGGATGGATATGACATTGGCTAAATTCTATCTGAAAGAGCGCTCAGGTAACGAAGTAGCATAAAGTGATACCTGCTGCTGAATGGGGGTTTATTTTATGAAACGTCAAACTGCAAACCGCTGCTCGTCAAGAAGTGTATTTTGTCTTAAATTTATTCTTATTATGTTCTGTGTGCACATATTTCAAACAAAAAGTTTTAATTAAAAGCAATATTAACCAATTTAAGAATTTTATTTTTATTAAATTTAATATTTGTCATTGGTATCTGTCAAAACAAAGTGAGAGTTAGCGACTCAACTGAAGAAGCATGAAATATTTTCGTTACCTAAGATAGCGACCGCTCAGGGAACATGTTATGCAAGCAGTTTACATACATATCATTCAGCCCGAAAGTTGTGCAACAGCTACCTAGCGAATTTTCCGCTGAATGCAGCCATTACACGAACGAATGGTTACACTGACTTACAGCCAATATCAACAATAAATGCCACCATCCATTCCAATCGGTCGCTAATTCCGAAAATATTTTTTTTTTTCTGTCACTCCGTTTGCGGGATATTGCCCACTGTAGGTTTTTTCTACAAAAAGAAAGTTGGTTAACTTAATTGCATATATCTGCAGAATGAACAACATTCATCAAACAAATGATATATCAAATGAAAGCTTATAAAGTTTCCAACAAACAATAGTTTTGGCGAAATAAATTTAATTTTAAACGATTTTTCATGTTTTACAGAAAAATTAAAAAAAAAATAAATTCAGATTCTGTTAAGAAATCAAAATATTTAGTTTCTTTTGATATTTTTTGCTATTAGTCTGTATTTTTTTAAGAAATCTATTGAGAAAGGAAAAAGTTGTGTTTAATTCAACGAAACCACCAAAACTATTTTATAAGGGATATTCACGATGAGTTGTATTTGCCCTTGTATTGTGTATTTTTGATAAATTTCATATTTGTGTACAAATGTATATTTAAATACATAGTGTTCAAAATACAATCCTGTGGCAAAAATACAACGACGAAACCCTATTTATACTGTGTAAATTTCGTTGTGTAAATGATCAGCTGATCGCAAAAGCATTTATACTCAACATTGAGGGAGGCTACCGGCTGCGATGTGAGTTTATTTAGAAAATTTAATGTTATTAGTGTTTCGTCAAAATTTTTTCATTATTTCGTAAGCATTTCAATTTATATTTCAAAACAAAAGTATAAACACAAATTAGTGTTTATTTATTTAAAAATACAAGACTTTATTGAAGGTTTGCTCACAATTAGTAGTAAATTTTGTAAAAATTTAGCACAAATACATCACATCGTGAATACCCTTATTGCCATATAAATTTTATTGTCAAGTAAATAAAATCCTGGCGGGTGTGGCATTGTGGGAAGAGTGTGTGGCTCATAAGCCAGAGAACACAGGATCGAATCCCCATCGGACACAGAAAGTTTTTTCAATTGAATTAATTTTTCTGTTCGGCCGTCACCTCTCTGCAGACAATGGCAAACCTCAAAGTGTAAAAAACTGCCATGAGCTGATTATTTGTGTTCAAACATTTCACAACACACACTACACAATTGATCATAAGAAGCTCGGTGAAAGTCCTTTCAAGGGCTGAAATGGCCATTTCGGTTTATTTTAATTATTATTATCATTATCATTATCATTATCATTATCAGTATCAGTATCAGTATCAGTATCAGTATCAGTATCAGTATCAGTATCAGTATCAGTATCAGTATCAGTATCAGTATCAGTATCAGTATCAGTATCAGTATCAGTATCAGTATCAGTATCAGTATCAGTATCAGTATCAGTATCAGTATCAGTATCAGTATCAGTATCAGTATCAGTATCAGTATCAGTATCAGTATCAGTATCAGTATCAGTATCAGTATCAGTATCAGTATCAGTATCAGTATCAGTATCAGTATCAGT
Organism: Coremacera marginata; assembly: GCA_914767935.1. Lineage (NCBI taxonomy): Eukaryota > Metazoa > Arthropoda > Insecta > Diptera > Sciomyzidae > Coremacera > Coremacera marginata. The sequence goes on from OU612047.1 coordinate 76,119,412, forward strand.
ATCAGTATCAGTATCAGTATCAGTATCAGTATCAGTATCAGTATCAGTATCAGTATCAGTATCAGTATCAGTATCAGTATCAGTATCAGTATCAGTATCAGTATCAGTATCAGTATCAGTATCAGTATCAGTATCAGTATCAGTATCAGTATCAGTATCAGTATCAGTATCAGTATCAGTATCAGTATCAGTATCAGTATCAGTATCAGTATCAGTATCAGTATCAGTATCAGTATCAGTATCAGTATCAGTATCAGTATCAGTATCAGTATCAGTATCAGTATCAGTATCAGTATCAGTATCAGTATCAGTATCAGTATCAGTATCAGTATCAGTATCAGTATCAGTATCAGTATCAGTATCAGTATCAGTATCAGTATCAGTATCAGTATCAGTATCAGTATCAGTATCAGTATCAGTATCAGTATCAGTATCAGTATCAGTATCAGTATCAGTATCAGTATCAGTATCAGTATCAGTATCAGTATCAGTATCAGTATCAGTATCAGTATCAGTATCAGTATCAGTATCAGTATCAGTATCAGTATCAGTATCAGTATCAGTATCAGTATCAGTATCAGTATCAGTATCAGTATCAGTATCAGTATCAGTATCAGTATCAGTATCAGTATCAGTATCAGTATCAGTATCAGTATCAGTATCAGTATCAGTATCAGTATCAGTATCAGTATCAGTATCAGTATCAGTATCAGTATCAGTATCAGTATCAGTATCAGTATCAGTATCAGTATCAGTATCAGTATCAGTATCAGTATCAGTATCAGTATCAGTATCAGTATCAGTATCAGTATCAGTATCAGTATCAGTATCAGTATCAGTATCAGTATCAGTATCAGTATCAGTATCAGTATCAGTATCAGTATCAGTATCAGTATCAGTATCAGTATCAGTATCAGTATCAGTATCAGTATCAGTATCAGTATCAGTATCAGTATCAGTATCAGTATCAGTATCAGTATCAGTATCAGTATCAGTATCAGTATCAGTATCAGTATCAGTATCAGTATCAGTATCAGTATCAGTATCAGTATCAGTATCAGTATCAGTATCAGTATCAGTATCAGTATCAGTATCAGTATCAGTATCAGTATCAGTATCAGTATCAGTATCAGTATCAGTATCAGTATCAGTATCAGTATCAGTATCAGTATCAGTATCAGTATCAGTATCAGTATCAGTATCAGTATCAGTATCAGTATCAGTATCAGTATCAGTATCAGTATCAGTATCAGTATCAGTATCAGTATCAGTATCAGTATCAGTATCAGTATCAGTATCAGTATCAGTATCAGTATCAGTATCAGTATCAGTATCAGTATCAGTATCAGTATCAGTATCAGTATCAGTATCAGTATCAGTATCAGTATCAGTATCAGTATCAGTATCAGTATCAGTATCAGTATCAGTATCAGTATCAGTATCAGTATCAGTATCAGTATCAGTATCAGTATCAGTATCAGTATCAGTATCAGTATCAGTATCAGTATCAGTATCAGTATCAGTATCAGTATCAGTATCAGTATCAGTATCAGTATCATTATCATTATCATTATCATTATCATTATCATTATCATTATCATTATCATTATCATTATCATTATCATTATCATTATCATTATCATTATCATTATCATTATCATTATCATTATCATTATCATTATCATTATCATTATCATTATCATTATCATTATCATTATCATTATCATTATCATTATCATTATCATTATCATTATCATTATCATTATCATTATCATTATCATTATCATTATCATTATCATTATCATTATCATTATCATTATCATTATCATTATCATTATCATTATCATTATCATTATCATTATCATTATCATTATCATTATCATTATCAATATCATTATCATTATCATTATCATTATCATTATCATTATCATTATCATTATCATTATCATTATCATTATCATTATCATTATCATTATCATTATCATTATCATTATCATTATCATTATCATTATCATTATCATTATCAATATCAATATCATTATCATTATCATTATCATTATCATTATCATTATCATTATCATTATCATTATCATTATCATTATCATTATCATTATCATTATCATTATCATTATCATTATCATTATCATTATCATTATCATTATCATTATCATTATCATTATTATTATCATTATCATTATCATTATCATTATCATTATCAATATCAATATCATTATCATTATCTTTATCAATATCATTATCATTATCGTTATCATTATCATTATCATTATCATTATCATTATCATTATCATTATCATTATCATTATCATTATCATTATCATTATCATTATCATATCATTATCATTATCATTATCATTATCATTATCATTATCATTATCATTATCATTATCATTATCATTATCATTATCATTATCATTATCATTATCATTATCATTATCATTATCATTATCATTCATTATCATTATCATTATCATTATCATTATCATTATCATTATCATTATCATTATCATTATCATTATCATTATCATTATCATTATCATTATCATTATCATTATCATTATCATTATCATTATCATTATCATTATCATTATCATTATCATTATCATTATCATTATCATTATCATTATCATTATCATTATCATTATCATTATCATTATCATTATCATTATCATTATCATTATCATTATCATTATCATTATCATTATCATTATCATTATCATTATCATTATCATTATCATTATCAATATCATTATCATTATT